>CAUYON010201131.1:0-13415 GCA_963573935.1 Arctocebus calabarensis | reverse complement strand
ATCAGCCCGGGCCTGCCAAATAACAATGCCGGCTGCAACCAAAAATAGCCGGGCGTTGTGGCGGCACCTGTAGTCCCAGCTACTTGGGAGGCAGAGGCAGGAGAATCGCTTGAGCCCAGGAATTGGAGGTTGCTGTGAGCTGTGATGCCACAGCACTCTGTCCAGGGTGACAGCTTGAGGCTCTGTCTCAAAAAAAAGAAGGGAAGGAGGGAAGGAAGGAAGGAAGGAAGGAAGGAAGGAGAAGGGAAGGGAGAGAAAGAAAGAGAAAGAAAAGGAAGGAAGGAAAAAGGAAAGGAAGAAAGAAAGAAAGAGGAGGGAGGAGAGTGGGAGAGAGCGAGAGGAGAGAGAGAGAGAATATTAATTTGTGTCCACAAGGTAGGTTAAAGACAGGAGCAAATTCTTTGCTCTTCTTTCCCCTGAGCATGGAGTCTACTCCTCCCTTTGAATCTGGTTTGCCTTTAATAACTTGTTTGACCAACAGAATGTAGCAAAAGTGACATCCTACGACTTCCAGGCTAGATCACAAGAAGCTTTACAGCTTCTGCCCAGAGTTCTTGACATGTTTAAGCAATAGAATCTCCTCCTCCGAACCCAGCCTTCGTGCTGTGAGAAGCCCAGACCACTCTTGTCAACAGCCCCAGCTGAGCGCCCAGGCAGCAGCCAGCATCATCTGCTCGCCATATGTGTGTGACTGAGCCATGTTACCCGTAAGGACTGCAGCTGTCGGCGCAAGCTGACTGCCACCCTACTCGGAGCCCCAAGTAAGAACCACGCCAACCTGCAGAACCGTGAAATGTTACAAAATGTAACTCACTGGGTTTGGGGTGTTTGTTGCATAACTTAGGTAACTAGAATAGGACCATAGGAAAGGAAGGGGAAGGGAAGGGGCGTGTAAAAGACCTTTAGTAGCTAGAACAGGCTGAAGATAGGAAGAGACCGGGAGTTAGTCGTTAGGGAAATGGCAGCTTCCTTTAGGGAAACAACACAGCTGTTTTAAGAGTCCGATCTAGCCGAGTGTCTTATGAGAGGTGAGGCTGGAGGTTCAGGGCTGAGGAGAGAGGGAAGGAAGCTGTATGTGAGCTGGGTGGGGAGGGAAAGGCAGAGGCTGTGACATATTCATCCATGAATACAGCTCACTCGAGAAAGCATCGTAGCAACGGGGCCCGGATGAGACGTTGGTGCAAAAGGGCAGAGGAAGCAAGAGCCTGGAGCTGAACGAGAAGTGTCTGAGTCCTTTTTGTGTTGCTATAAAAGAACATTTGAGGCTGGATAATTTATAGAGAAAAGAGATTTAGCTCACAGTTCTGCATGCGGTACCAGAGGCGTCATACCCTCATCGAACTGCTTTTGATGACATGGGATTTTGTGCTGCATCAAGTGGAGGGGAACTGGGCATACGTGAGGAGGGGCCGGTCTCCGTGGGCATCTTGGCCTTATAACAACGCACTCAGGAACTATCTAGTCCGACTAAACATCGGTCTGTATTTTTTTATTTTTTATTTTTTTTGAGACAGAGCCTCAAGCTGTCAACCTGAATAGAGTGCCGTGGCATCACAGCTCACAGCAACCTCCAACTCCTGGGCTCAAGCGAGTCTCCTGCCTCTGCCTCCCAACTAGCTGGGACTACAGGCGCCCGCCACAACGCCTGGCCTTTTTTTTTTTTTTTTTGGTTGCAGCTATCATTGTTGTTTGGCGGGCCCGGGCTGGATTCGAACCCGCCAGCTCAGGTGTACGTGGCTGGCACCGTAGCCTGTTGAGCCACAGGCACTGAACCACATCGGTCTGTCTTGCCAGAGCAAGAACTCACTCACTGGTGGCGCCTGTGGCTCAGTGAGTAGGGCGCTGGCCCCATATACCCAGGGTGGTGGGTTCAAACCCGGCCCCAGCCAAACTGCAACAAAAAATAGCCAGGTGTTATGGCAGGTGCCTGTAGTCCCAGTTACTCGGGAGGCTGAGGCAAGAGAATCGCCTAAGCCCAGGAGTTGGCGGTTGCTGTGAGCTGTGTGACACCAGGGTACTCCACCAAGGTCAATAAAGTAAGACTCTGTCTCAAAAAACAAACAAACAAAACAAAACAAAATAAAAACCTCACTCACTACGTCTTAAATGGAAATGGCACCAAGCCATTCACAAGAGAGCCACCCACAAGACCCTCCCAGTACGTCCTGCCTCCAGGATCACCCCTCTGGAGCTCCAATTTCCATGTAAGATTTAGTAGGCACAGACAAAACACATTCAGATCAGGTAGGTCAGAGGCGGTTAGGAGTGAGGAGTTCGGGAAACACTGAGGCAAAAGCCCGCTGTGAGGCCGCCAAGTGGAGAGGTAGGAGGCAGTTAGACGTACTGGGCAGAGGCAGAGATGGGGGGTTGCGTTTCTCCATCCCTTAGAGTAGCCTGGGCCCAAAAGAGAGATTTGGGAGTAGATGGAAATGAAAATAATGGTTGCAAACAAAATTATCCAAGGGGAAAATGTCAAAAATGTGTCCTTCACTCAATAAACTGCTGAGAATTTATTAACATGCTAGGCATTGTTAGGCGTTATGGACGTAAGAGAAACAAGACCTTTATTGTCAGGATCTTTATCATTTACTGGGTAGATAGCGTATAAGTAAACACACACACACACAAATGAAAATTCAACTCCAATTCCTGTCAACAGGAAACTTATTAAATAAAGCAATGGAATGCCATGCAAAAATTAAAGAAGAACAAGGTATTTTCCATATATTCGTATGGAAAAAGAGCACCAGTGGGCGACGCCTGTGGTTCAATAGGTAGGGTGCTGGCCCCATATACTGAGGGTGGCAGGTTAAAACCCAGCCCCAGCCAAACTACAACAAAAAAAATAGCCAGGCATTGTGGTAGCACCTGTAGTCCCAGCTACTCTGGAGGCTGAGGCAAGAGAATCGCCTAAGCCCAAGAGCTGGAGGTTGCTGTGAGTTGTGACGCCATGGCACTCTACCAAGGATGACAAAGTAAGACTCTGTCTCTAAAAAAAAAAAAAAGTGAGGGTAGAATAACAACATAGTTCAGTAACTAATAAAAGTGGTTATCTGGTATATTAGTTACAATTTAATCAGAGAAGTAGAACCACTATGAGTCCTTAAAATGAAGAATTAATGGTGTAGGATTAGACCATTCCATTGCAGGAGTTGGTAGAAAGTCTATGCAGGCTGGCCGGGCGCAGTGGCTCACACCTATAATCCTGGCCCTCTGAGAAGCTGAGGCAGGTGGATCATCTGAGGTTAGGAGTTTGAGACGGATAAGAGAGAGACTCCATCTCTACTAAAAAGAGAATGAAACTAGCTGAGCATTGTGGCAAGTGCCTGGATTCCCAGCTACTCAGGAAGCTGAGGCAGGAGATCTCTTGAGCCCAGGAGACGGAGGTTGCTGTGGGTTATGATGCATAGCATTCTACGAACGGTGACAGAGCGAGATCCTGTTGGAAGAAAGAAAAAAGAAAAGTCTATGCAGGTTGTTGCTTTTGTGCCCAGTGTTGAGCCTTACATCAATCACTACAGGTCAGTTAGACCAGCAGTCGGGAAGAAAGCTGGGCACGGACCAGGACAGCCACACAGCAGACACGCCCTTGAGGACCAGCTGGGACCCAGTGCCACGGGCAGCTGACCTGCAGCAGAGCCTGGCACCCTTCCAACAGAGTTGAACACACGCTTGGCCCAGGATTCAGAGGAGAGGAAGGAGGAAATCTCTTGCAGTTGTCTTTGTTGTTTAGCAGGCCCCAGGCTGGGTTCGAACCCGCCAGCCCAGGGGTATGTGGCCAGAACCATTGTGCTACAGGTGCTGAGCCAGGAAGTAAGAAATCTGATGGAGGAAGCAGACAGGGAATGTAGTTCTGGGTTGGCACCATGCCAATAAAACCAGCGGACTAGTGACACTATGTGTGACGGACCCCAGGCCCTGGGATGTGGCACGACCTTCAGAGTGTAAACGAGTTGCCTGCTGTTTCACTTTTGCCTTCCAAATCTTAGGTAAAGTGTCTGTTTTGACCACCCCAAATACAGATCCATCTAGAGCAGAGATTTCTGGTAACTAGAGCTCCAGTTTAGCCGATTGTGGGACTTTGGTAAGAGCTAGATTTTTCAGTGGATGTTATTTGTATTTTCTTGAAATTTTAACCATGAGATTGTATTTACTATCAGATATTCAAAGTTTTAAAAAGATATCCATAGGCCAGGCGCAGAGGCTCACTCCTGTAATCATAACACTCTGACAGGCCGAGGCGGTGGATCGCCTGAGCTGAGGGGTACAAGACTAGCCTGAGCAAGAGTAAGATCCTGTCTCTACTGAAAACAGAAAAATTAGCCAGGCGCGGGGCAGCGATCTGTAGTCCCAGCTACTTGGAAGGCAAGAGGATTGCATAGCTGTGGGCAGTGGCACCATGGCACTCCTACCCAGGGTGACAGAGTTGTTATTCTGTTGCAAAATAATAATAATAATTAATAAATAAGACAAATCCATAAAGTGACAAATGGGATATACACAGTAAAATGGCGTTATGGAACTGTGGTGGGGGCGGGAGGAGACGAGAGGTGATATTAGACACTGTTGATCAGAAAAGCCTCTCTGAGGAGGAGCCTGGGAGCGCAGGCCTGAGTGCCTGCGGAGAAAATGGTCCAGGGAGAAGGGATGGTAAGGGCGAGAGCTTAGTGTCCTGCTCAAGGAGCAGCCAGGAGGCCAGTGTGGCTGGCACAGAGGGGGGAGAGCCAGGTCACACAGGGTCTCACAGTTTGGGGGAGGCCTGTGGAAGTGAGCCCGTGTGTGATGAGAAGCCCCTGGAAGGCTTTAGGCAGGGCTCTGGTGTGTGTAAGGTCTGTCCCCCCTTCACTCCTGGACACCACCTCCCTTCTCTTTTCCCACAGAGAGCAGCCCCTAGGCCCTGCCACAGCCACAAGGCACAGCTCCCTTCTGTCTGCTTATCCATCTGCCCCTCATCTAAACAGGGGGTTCCTTATGGGCCAGCACCTGCCCTGATCTGCCTGGATGTCCTCGGCACCCCACTGGGCACTGACACACCTCGCCATGTGACTGAACAGGTTAAAGCTGAGTAAAATATTGACGTATTCTCTCTGACACAGATTTGAGCGACATAGAAAGTGCTCTGGATTTTGCTACTTTGAAATGGCCAATTTTGCTCCAGGGATCCTTTCTTAGGAGTTTTTACTTTTTTTTTTTGCGGTTTTTGGCCGAGGCTGGGTTTGAACCCGTCACCTCCGGCATATGGGGCCGGCGCCCTACCCCACTGAGCCCCAGGCGCCGCCTGAGTTTTTACTTTAAAAAAATTTTTATTTATTAACTTTTTTTCAGACAGTCTAACTCTGTTGCCCAGGCTAGAGTGCTCTGGTGTCATAGCTCACCGCAATCTCAAACTCCTGGGCTCAAAAGATCCTCTTGTCTCAGCCTCCTGAGTAGCTGGAACTACAAGTATCTGCCTAACGCCTGATGAGTTTTTCTATTTTTTTAGTAGAGACAGAGTCTCTCTCTTGCTGAGGCTGGTCTCAAACTCAAGCGATCCACCCACCTTGGCCTCCCATTGGCAGTTTTTATTAATCCAAAAGTCACTGGCTGGCTGTCCCCACGTATCCCACGTCCTCCAACCTTGGTCGTTTTCCAGAACCCAGTCTGAGCTCCTGTTAGAGCAAGTTACTTGAGCTCCCTGGGCCTCAACAGCTTCATTTCCCATTTGACGTGGTCATGATAGACCCCACCCTCTGAGTTATTGTGAGAATTGATGGGGAAGTGATTCATAAAGTGCTCCTTGACATTACAAGGGAATAACTGAAATTATATGTTAGTTGAGATAAATCTCAGGTGGTGGCTTAAGGCACCTTTATGCCTGATGTTATAAAGAAAACAAAGGTTCATTTGTACATTCACTCATTCGTTCAAAAGCAATCAGTCCCTAGCTTCCAGGGTTGACTGTGGAGCACACTCTCTGTGCTCCGGGAGCACCAAATTCTGCGCGTGTGCGGCTGGGGGACCAGGCATAGACCACCGTGCATCCCCCGTGGGTGCTCTTACCCTTCTTCCCCTTCCGTGGGTCACACTAGCCACAGCTGCTTTTTCCATCTGTCTACTCAGAGTGACTCTCTCGGGGTAGAGCACTTGACTGCATTTGGTGCAGTCAGAGCTGGAGAACTCTCAAGTCTGGGTCTTTTTTGCAGGAGAGGGAGGCAGATCTGTCGGAAGAAAGGAGACTTTTAATGCCATGGAGAGAGAATAGGACGTCCAGATTCTCTGGGGTGCTTTTGTTGCCTTGAGAGAATCTGCCTGAGAGTAAAGCTGTCATAGTCCATTCCAGCCGCTCGAACAACATACTTTAACAGGGTAATTTATGAATTGTAGAAATGTATTCGTCGTAGTTGTGGGAAGTCCAAGATTAAAGTGTGGGCAGATCCCGTTGTCTGGTGAGGGCTTGCTGTCTACTTCCGAGGTGGCAGCTTCTTGCTGAGTCTTCATGAGGCAGAAGGGGTGGGAGGCACGGTCAGGCCCCGCGAGCCCTTTCATAAGGGTGCCAGTCCTTCATGACCTACTCACCTCCAAAGAATCCGCCTCTGAACACCATCACCATGGGGGTTACGTTCCAACATGTGAGATTTGGGAGGCCACAACATTCAGACTCTAGAACAGAAGAAAACAAAGAAGCAGGGTAGTGATAAAATGGTACCTGGGCAGGAACCCACCTGCCCTCCTTGTCTCTCTCTCTTGTTCCCCACCCACTTTCACTACTCACCCAAAAGTCACAGCCACACAAAGGGATTTCCCTTAGTGGGAGCTGCGGCTACATCAGTGCCCAAGTCCTACCTGAATGGACTCGTGGAGGCTTTGGCTTTCCCTTGACTGTGCAGATAAGCCAAGCAGTATAACTCAGAAACGTGGGGAGTGAACATTCCCAGGGGCAAACTCTGAGACTCCGAGGGCGAGATCAGCATGTGGAGAGGACCTGAGCAGTCACAGCTCTGCTCTCTCTCCCCGGTAAACGGTTCCCTGCGGCCTTCCTAGGGGCATCTGACGGGACTGGGGTTGTCAGAATTAGCAAATACAGATGAGCAAATCTGCGATCAGATGTAACCAGATAATCCTGTATTTGGTCTGGCAGCCCGACAACCATTGCTGAGACTCCGTGGCCGACTTGAAAACACACTAGCTCGTGTTTGCTTTTCCTCCTTCCCTCTGTTCTTCACTCACTCCTGTTCCTTTATTCTTGCTGCCCCCGGATTGAAGGCCACAACAAAGTGACGGCATGTCAAGGTTGGCCTCAGCCTCTGTTTTCTGGGGTGTCAAACTCAGGCAGCCAATTCAAGTAGTATTTCTGTGACTTGCGTCCAAAACAATCCTAAAAACAAAAACTTAGCCTCAACTGGGAATGGTGGCTCAGGCTTATAATCCCAGCACTTTGGAAGGCCAGATGAGGGAAGATGGCTTGAGGCCAGGAGTTTGAGACCAGCATGGGCTGAATAGTAAGACAGTACCGGTCTCTAAAAAAAAAATTTTTTAATGAACCAGGTGTGGTAGGGTGTGCTTGTCGTCCTAGCGACTTGAAGGACTGAAGCAGGAGGATTGCTTGTGCCCAGGAGGTCAAGGTGACAATGAGCTAGAATCTCTTCTGTACTCTAGCCCAGGCAACAGAATGAGATCCTGTCTCAAAAATTTTTTTTTCTTTTTCTTTTCAGAGAAAAGAGGTTTTTCTATTTTCCCCAAATTGCACCAATGTAAAGCAAAGCTCTAGTTGAGGTGGGTGTGTGGTGTGGGTATTAGCAGTACAGCCCTCACTATGCCGTCATTGGACAGCAGTGCAATCCCAGGAAAGGATGGTTCAAAATTTTTTTAAAGCTTAGCCTTAGTGCCCTCTTCCCCGGGATGAGGATGACAATTACTGCCCCATGATAGCCTTGGATAGACAGGAAGATGAAATGGCCTGAGGCAGGGCAGGGTGGTAACATTAGGGCCACTGCAGTCTCCCAGGAAGGCAGGAGCTTGAGCCCCAGCCCAGCCCCCTGCCACATGGAGCTTTGGGGGCCGGGAGATGGGGTTGCACTCCCCCCATAGCTGTGGTTGCTTCCATATTCTCTCCCGTGGGTCATCCCCCTGGCTCCACTTCATCAGACCACTGCACCTGCCTGTTTCAAACTTTGCACTTCAGATTAACAAGCACTAGGGCCAGAGGGCCCTGCTTCCACCAGCCACTTTCTAGAGTGTGATTGGAAGCCCTCCTCTGGCTCTAACCAGGCAGAGCTCTGGGAGGCTTGTCCACCTAAACAACACTCACTCCTCCCGACTGCCTCTCATCCCCTTTGCCCAGAATCACCCTGCACAATCTGACCTTTGTCCAGCTTTCGTTTATTTATTCAATCAACAAACATAGCTTGACTACCAACTGTGTAGCAGGCACTGTTCTAGGTACTGTCTACCAGGAGACAGCAGTGAACAGAACAGGAAAAAAAAAACCCCTACCTGTGTAGAACTTATATTCTAGTGGCAGAAAAGAAATAGTGTGAATAAGTGAAATGTACAGTATATTAGGGGTAAGTGTGATGGAGAAGTGTAAGGCAGGCACGAGCAGTGAGGAGCCCCCCGTCCCCCCTAGGCTCTCCCTCTCCATCAATCCATTCCTACCACAGTAGCCTTCCTGCTCTCACACGCAGCAAGCTTGTGCCCACCTTGGGGTCTCTGCCCCGCAGGTTCATCTGGCTAAGGCCGTCCCTCTTTCCTCCCTGCCCCCCAATGATCGTTACGTGGCTGGCTCCTTCCTACCATTGGAGTCCAGCTCAGCTGACAGTGCAGGGAGGTTCCCCTAGATCACCCTTTCCAATTCCTTCCCAGTTACTCTTCAGCCTACTACCTCGTTACACAGTTACCTTTTCTGTATGTCACCACAGGGAAATATCCTCTGTATCTGTGTGTTTACACATTCAGTGTTTCTGGTCCTATACCTTCAGCCCCATGGAGCAGGGACCTTGTCTGTGTGTTTGCTGCTGTCACGCCAATGCCTGGAATATCACAGGTACTCCAATCACACAGTCACTGCTCTTCTGTTCCCTGACCTGTGGGCCTCTCCTTTCATCTAAAGATCTCCTACTTTTCCTTTACAACTAGTCTGGGAAGGAGATGTAAGTAAACACTACGAAACAGTCAGGTAAGGCAACACTAGCTGCTGTAACAAATAGGACTTCAGGGAATTATGTCTCAAACAGAGACATGTAGAAGCAGGTGGCTTCCCACCATATTCATCCAGGGTACTGTGCTCTGTCCACCTGTGACAGCAACATTCCTAGGATCTTGTCATTGTGTAAATACAGCTGACAGCAGGAACAATGACAGTGTGGAGATGGCATCCCTACTTCTTAAAAGCTTTTGTATGGACTGGGCATGGTGGCTCATACCCATAATCCCAGAACTTTGGGAGGCCAAGGCTAGAGTATCACTTGAAGTTGGGAGTTCAAGCCCAGGTTGAGCAACATAGCAAGACCCCATCTATTAAAAAAAAAAAGAGTCAGCACCTGTGGCTCAAAGGAGTAGGGCGCTGGCCCCATATACTGGAGGTGACAGGTTCAAACCTGGCCCGTCAAAAACTGCAAAATAAAAATAAAAATAAACAGAAAAATTAGGCAGGTGTGGTGGGTGTAGGCCTATAGTACCAAATATTGAGGAGGCCGAAGCGGGAGGATTGCTCAAGACCACTGAGTTTGAGGCTATCATAACTACAATGACACCACAGCACTCTAGCCTGAGCCACAGAACAAGACTCTATCTCCAAAAAACAAACAAACGGAAGTGACACACATCACTTTGCTTACATTCCTTTGCCAGGAGCTACTTGGACGTCCACAGCTCTTTGGAAGAGGGAGTGGAAAGTGAGGTACCAGTTTGGTAGCTGCTTTCTAGTAACAGCCACGTGGTATAGAATAGCGAATACATTTTGGTAGACAGCTTTCTGCCTCAGACACAAATATCATGTGATAAATGCTCAATAAAGAAAGCACAGGGGCTAGGGTGACCCAGATCCTCTGTACCTAGGGTGGCTGGAAGAAAGAGTAGTGCGGGAGGGTTCCTGGAGAAGGCGGTGCTGGTCCAGAAGGCTAAGTGAGAATGTGCTGGGCAAAAGAATAGGAAGCTTATTGATGGCAAGGGCCTTCTGTGTACAGAGGTTTGGAGGAAAGAGAGAAAGTCATGAATCATTCCAGAGACTGTTGACGTACTTATCATGGGAAAGAAGCAGGACCACTGAGGCAACCCAAGCAGAAAGATCAGAACACACTGGGTCACATAAGCCTGACAAAGCGTTGAGAGAGACTCTTCCTGTTTTCCTAGTATTGCCAGTGGGGATCCCATGCCAGGCGCGGTGGCTCACGTCTGTAATCCCGGCACTGTGGGAGTCCGAGGCGGGTGGATTGCTTGAGCTCATGAGCTCAAGACCAGCATGAGAGCAAGACGCCATCTCTACTAAAAAGAGAGAAACTAGCCGGGCATAGTGATAAGCACCTGTAGTCCCAGCTACTGGGGAGGGGCGGTGCCTGTGGCTCAAAGGAGTAGGGCACCGGCCCCGTATACTGGAGGTGGTGGGTTCAAACCCAGCTCCAGCCAAAAACTGCAAAAAAAAAAAGAACCAGCTACTGGGGAGGCTGAGGCAAGAAGATTGCTTGAGCCCAGTAGTTTGAGGTTGCTGTGAGCTGTGACATCATTGCACTCTACCCAGGGTGAGAGTGAGACTCTGTCTTAAAAACAAACAAACAAAAACAATCAGGACCCAACCCTGAGGACAAACAGTGTGGAAGACTTCACCCGTGAGGATGATTTCAGCCAACCCAGGCCCCAGGTGTGTACAGAGAGGTGGCCGACCGGCCCGACCACAGTCACTCACCCCTCCCCACCCTCCTCCACGAGCACAGAGGGAGGGGTCCAGGTAGGTCATTGCCCACTGGGGAGTACTGGGCTCCTTTTTTCCTTCTTCATCATTGACAAAGTGAGGGGGATTCTAAGAGACCCTTAAAGCTTGAGGGGCAGCACCACAGCAGGGGTGACGGGTGACATGCGTCGTGTTTCCCAGTGGAGCAGACGAGTTGATCCTGCACCTCTGCCCACCCACGAGAGGGAGAGGAGAGGAGGGCAGGGGGCTGCCTGCAAATCCCCTGGGGGAGGCTAACATTTGGGACTCTCCCAGAGTCCAGGCATTGGTCCAGAAGGGTCCTGAGCTTGAGCCATTGTGTTAGTAACCTATTGCTGCAAATCAAAACACCTCAAAACTTAGTGCCATGAAACAATAGTCGTTTATCATCTGGTGATTTCTGTGGGTCAGGAGTTGAAGCGGAGCATGGTGTGAATGGCTTATCTCTGCTCCACGATGTCTGGGCCCTCAGCTGAAAGGCTCAGGCCTGGGGCCTAGAACCCCTGACCCTTCCCCAGTGGCTCACTCACAGAGTGGGCAAACTGGTGCCAACTACCAGGTTTGTCTCCACGGAGCTGCTCGAGTGTCTTCATGATGTCTGCTGACTTCCCCTCAGGGAATTATCCAGAGGACCAAGGAAGAAGTTGTCTGAGATGAGCAGGCCTCAGAAGTCACACATTGACCCTTCTACAAAATTCTGCTTGTCATACAGGGAAGCTTCGATTGAGGGTGCCAGGAGGCACAGAGGGACATGAGCACAGGAGGTGCGGATCAGTGGGGCCAGCGTGAAGGCTGGAGATCACATCCAACTTGCTGGCTCTTCACCCAGGAAGACTGGCCCAGGGAGCGGAAGGGGGACTTCAAGCCAAAGCAGATCTCCCTTTTTTGGCTCTGACCAGTGGGGAGGCCCCATAGGGTTTTCACAGGTGCCCTGTGTGCAGCAGTGACCAGCGAGTGAGAGTAGCCAGAGAAGTAGCCAACAAGTGTCAGCGAGTGAGAGTAGCCAGAGAAGAAGCAGTGATCCTATATGCTCTATTAAAAAGATCCTTGTGGGCTCGGCGCCTATGGCTCAAGAGGCTAAGGCGCCAGCCACGTACACCTGAGCTGGCAGGTTCGAATCCAGCCTGGGCCCACCAAATAACAATGACGGCCACAACCAAAAAATGGCCAGGCGTTGTGGCAGGTGCCTGTAGTCCCAGCTACTTGGGATGCAGAGGCAGGAGACTCACTTGAGCACAGGAATCGGAGGTTGCTGTGACCTGTGATGCCACAGCACTCTACCCAGGGTGACAGCTTGAGGCTCTGTCTCAAAAAAAGATCCTTGTGTTCAGGCGGTGCCTGTGGCTCAGTGGGTAGGGCGCCGGCCCCATATACCCAGGGCGACATGTTCAAATCCAGCCACGGCCAAATTGCAACAACAACAAAAATAGCCAGGCGTTGTGGCAGGCACCTGTAGTCCCAGCTACTCGGGAGGCCGAGGCAAGAGAATTGCCTAAGCCCAGGAGTTGGAGGTTGCTGTGAGCTGTGTGATGCCACAGCACTCTACCGAGGGTGAAAAAAAAAAATCCTTGTGGCTGGGCACCCATAGCTCAGTGGTTAGGGTGCTGGCCACATCCTTCCAGGTTGGTGGGTTCCAACCCAGCCTGGGCCTGCTAAACAAACAAACAAACAACAAAAAAAAAAAGTAGCCAGGCATTGTGGCAGACACCTGAAGTCCCAGCTATTTGGGAGGCAGAGGCAAAAGAATCGCTTGAGCCCAAGAGTTTGAGGTTGCTATGAGTGATGACGCCACAGCACTCTACCGAGGGTGACAAAGTGAAACTCTGTCTCAATAAATAAATAAATAAGGGTTAGCGCCTGTAGTTCAGTGAGTAGGGCGGGCCAGCCGTATACTGAGGGTGGCCAGTTTGAGCCCAATCTGGCTTGTTGGCAACAACAAGGACAACGACAACCAAAAAACAGCCAGACGTTGTGGCCGGTGCCTGTAGTCCCAGCCACTTGGAAGGCCCAAGCAAGAGAATCGCCCAAGAGGTAGGGGTTTCTGTGAGCTGTGACATCAGCACTCTACCGAGGGTGACATATAGTAAGACTCTGACTCCAAGCAATAAACAAACAAACAAATAAACAAAAAGACCCTTTTTTCTAGCTGGGTGTTGTGGCAGGTGCCTGTAGTCCCTGCTACTTAGGAGGCAGAGGCAGGAGGATGGCTTGAGCCCAGGAACTGAGGTTTCAGTGAACTATGAAAACACCACTGCACTCTAGCCTGGGGCAACAGAGTGAAAATATAAAATTTTTTTTAAAAGATCCTCCTTCCCCAACTGCCCACCAGTGTCACTTTTGTCACAAATCAGATGACTGTATTTTCATGGGCCCATTTCTAGACTCATCCTGTTCCATTGATCTGTTGCCCTATTCTTTTTTTTTAATTGTCTTTATTATTATGTTGGTCTATTCTTATGCCAATAGCACACTGTCCTAATATCTGGTGGTGTAAGTCTTCCAACTTCCTTCT
>CAUYON010201127.1:0-29649 GCA_963573935.1 Arctocebus calabarensis | reverse complement strand
TACACCCCTATTATGAGACAAATTCTTTATCGTTCAAGTGAAGGCTACAACCCATTTATTGCACAGGAAGACGGGGAAAGGGGCGAGGGAGGGAAAGGGAGGGAGAGGGTGGGGGGAGATGGGACAAAGGGTGAGATCACATGTGTGGTACATATTCGAAGGGTCAGGAGAAAACTTCTAAATACGGATCAAAAATGTTTTCACATAGTAAACGAGAAAATCTCATGAACGTTATGTCAATCAGGTTGATAAAATATCTCAGATTGCATGTGAAGCCCCCACACTGTACCCCATGGTTGAACTAATGTACACAGCTATGATTTAAAAAAAAAAAAAAAAAAACTTCTTAGAAACATTTAGTAAGCAATAGGGACATGGTAGGTGCGTAGTGAGTATGATTTAGGGAGGGATTTTAGCTCCTTGTTTTTTGTTTTTTAAATGAAGAGATGTATTCATTTACTGAAGCTGGTAGGCATCATAAGGGTGGAAAACTAGGCTCCCCCTTTACATCTAAGGAGAGGGAGGGGATATTTCTCCCCCTGCCCCACTTCTTCTCTTCCTCCCTTCATCCTTCTCTTCCTCCTCATCTTTCTTTTTCTTCTCTTTCTGTGAGAGGTAGCTAACATTCCCTGCTAGCATGCATTCATACAATGCAGAGAGACCAGTTAGAAGTTGAATTCAAATGTGCAAATATAATCATCTTCATTTTTTTAAATTTTCTCCAGGTTAAGGTATACCACTGGGAAATTCTCAAATCTTAATGGCTTGTGGCAATAATTTATTTCTCATTTATGATAGATTCAGCTCTGGAGTGGCTAAGATTTGCTTCTCATGCCTTTCTACTCTAGAATACAGGTTGAAATTGCAGCTTCTATTTGAAATGTGGTTCTCAGACAAAAGGGAAAAGTGTGATGGCGAAAGCATGCAAGGGCCCTTACAGCTCCTGCTCAGACATGGGAAAGTCTTCTGTTTCAAGACATGACAAGTCTTTGAGAAATTGCAGAGGCTTACACACACACAGAGAACACAGTTTGCAAAGACCTTATGGTACAAACTGAATATCCTGTCCAAGGAAGGGAAAACACCAGTGAGTAAGTAGCGTGTAAAGACAAAAATGGGATGAGAGAAATGAACACAGGATAGATCATGATGAGTCTTACCCTCACGGAAAGAATATACAGTGGCAGTTTGTTAAACACAGAGCGGGGCAGTGGAGTAACAGTGAAGGCCCATAATTTGATGAAGAAGTGCGTGAGTCTGGCAAGGAATCTGCCAATTACCACTGACAATGCAAACCGTGATGGCAGGGTAATAGAGAAGCTGGGGGCCAGGTGGGTAGGGAAGGGGAGTGTGGATGGGGACCAGCTAGAGCACTGACCATGAAGGAAGCGGTGGGCTGGGTCTGGGAGTCTCGGTCAACTATAGCAAGAAGCTCAGGCTTCAATTTGAAGCACAAGGATAGAGTGAACAATATGACTTAGTTCTACTGTGGAAAAAGAAAACCTCTTGAATTAATTTAAAAATGAGCAGATGGAAATGGTAGAAATACTTGGATTTAAGGGCAAGTGATCTCAGTAGCCTGAGGCAAGCCTGCAGTTCTCAGAATGAGGTGGAGCGAGTATATCCGAGAGGCGTTAGGAGGATTGACTCAGAAGGAAAGGCAGAGGTGTATGGTGCTGGAGCAGGGGGAGACTCAGGGGACTGATGTCCCTGAGAGATGGAATGACTGAGGAAGCCACTTCCAAGGAAGGGAGCACAAAGCATCCACATTAAGGGTGCTGGATGCGAATGGTGTCAGTTTTAAAAATTGAAATGCTTGGTAGTAAATATGTTCAATTGACAAAGCAGTTTTAAAAGGGAGCCTGGAAAGACAGAAGGATTTAGAACTCTTTAGCAATACAAAGAAATAAATGAGATAATTTAGGGGTGGTCTGAGTTGCCTGTCATTAATTGTGACAAGTCACAGAAGAGCTTCAAGATAGGAAATGATTTGTAATGGCGACGTTACTAGGAATCAAGACAGAATGAGAAATGATATAGATTTTAATCAAGAAAAGGGTCATGAGAAGGAAAGTGTGTGTGAAGAGGAGTTAATAGCTTCAAAGGACATCAGGAGATGTTATTAAAGGGACTTGGCAATTGATTGTGTATAGACCTTGAAGAGAAAGCAAGAATGGTTTGGTTTGAAACGTCACAATAAAGGTGAGAATGCATGAGGAATACTGGGTTGGAAAAAGGTATTAATTTAGAGTGTTTTTGTTTGAAATACATATGGGAAAAACAGGAGAAATGCTGTGAAACATGGACACAGAACACTACAATCTGAGCCAGAAATAGCTGGGCATCCTCAGTGGATGTGTTTGTTGCACATAAAGCCGCAAAGCTGTGAGTTACATGAGACCACCCAGGGGGGTAAAGCTTCACAGTGAGAGGGGTCAGAAGACAAATTCCTGAAACACTAACATTTATGGAGTTATTGGAGAAAAAAATATCTTGCACCAGCCATTACAGGAGACAATGTTAATTATTTAGTCACTATCCATTCAACTTCCTTTCTACCTAATGAAAATCAGCTTTGGAGTTGTAGACCGTATTTAAAGCTGCAAATACTGACCTGCCCCATCTCTCACACCTGGAAGAGCTGAGGATCAGACTTGTCCTAACTCAGGCCAATGACACCTAAGGAGAATCTGCCCCCAGGGTTCTTGGGAATACCGTTCCTTACCTAATACATGGGAATGAAGGGTTTGTCTTTTAAAAAAAAAAAAAAACAAAAACGAATTTTTGTCTTTTTTCTCCTGCCTTGGTTGTACACAAGAGAATTGTCTATGGAATGTCAATCTTGCAGTTGTCATAAGGTAATAAACAGAACAGAATTCACAATGACCTGGCGCGTGGAGCAGAGGTGGGTAGTGCCCAGCTCTCAGACCACATTTCTGAGGAGCTCTACCAGCCTTGAACTTAACTCCAGACTTCAGGTTTAGTGGGGGAAAAAAAATCCTGTTTTACTTATAGGTTTTTTTTTAAGTTACCTATGGTTAAAATATTCTTAACAATAAATATACTGAGAAAACAACATCGCAAACTAGAAAAGAACCAAGGCTGGTGGCTGCACAGAATCCATAGAGTAGAACCTCAGTATGTAAGAGGTCTAAGGTGAGAAAGAACAGTGCTCTCACTCTGACTCAGCCCAAAGGGTTTGGGGATGAAGTCAAACTGCAGATTTATGAAGCATGGAAGGGAGTTTCCAAGCTGGAAACCATGCAGAAGCTATTCCTAAGACTGTTGACTCAGGAAACAGAAAGGAATGGTCGGACAAGGAAACCGCAAGATGGTGGAGAAGGGGTCAGCAAATAAGACCCCCTCCTGGGCTGCCATGGAGTTCTGTGGATAAAGTTTCACTGGAAATGACCATGTCCATTCACTCCTATGTGGCCATGACTATCTTCAGTGAGTGGTTGTGACGAAGACTACGTGGTCTACACAGCAAACACATCTGCTGGCATAGAGTATTAAAGAATGTGTTTTCTTACTTTCAGGGTGAGAGCAACATTGACGTATTTATGAAACTAGGAGAAATCTGCAGATACATGAGAGAGATGGCTTAACCTTTAACACAAGGGTCCCAGAGGGCTTGCTATGGTTCTCAATAGTAAAAGTATAAAGAATGGATGATTAGTGACAGTGCAGATGGGAAGTTGGGAACCTTACTTTCTATGTGGATGAGGGATTAAATTTCACTCTGTCACTGTCAGTAGAGTGCTGTGGCTTCATAGCTCACAGCAGTCTCCAACTCTTAGGTCCAAGCAATTCTCCGGCCTTAGCCTCCCCAGTAGTGGAGACTACAGGCACCCACCACAACGTCTGACTAGTTTTTTAGAGACAGTGTATGGCTTTTTCTCAGGCTGGTCTCAAACCCCTAACTCAGGCAATCCACCAACCTTGGCCTCCCAGACTGTTGGGATTATAAGTATGAGCCACCACGCCTGGCCAGGGGTTAAAAATATTAAAAGTGATTAGCAAGGATAGCTTGACACCATGCTCCCAGATTATTACCATCTGTGAGAATGGTGGCGTTCTGGAGCACATTCATAAATATGATTCTTTAGTGAGGAAAGACACAAATATGACATATTTGCATGTTCCTGAACATCAAAATCAATAAAAGCTCCAAGCATGAAGTATAGGGTGCTTGAAGTTCTCTACAAATTATTCATTTTTAGAATAAAAATTATATTTTATTTAATTATATTTTCTTCTACAACTTCAAAACTCTGCAAGTTATAGACCTTAAATAGACTCCATTATCACTATTCTAGAATTCAGAGATCCACACACACATATACATATATATACATACACACACATATATAAAGATCTTTATAAGACCACAGGGATTTCCATAATAGAGAAAAAACAAAGTAGTGTTTTAATATGGGAATAAGACATACTCTTCTGAATGATTTTATGCATTAACATTACAAATCATGCAAAAAAAATTCTTGTGTAGAGTCATGCATTTTTAAGAAATATAAATATAACAAACATCCTATTTAGTTGAATCTATTACAGCAGGTTATGTGATGGATTCCCAGCACGTGCTCACCTGTCCTGTAGGAATATCACACCTGCTCGTCCTAAAGACCACAACCTGGATCATGTGACTTGCTTTGGCCAACGAAACGTGAAAACAGATAGTGCTCATTACTTCAAGAGCCCTCATGTGGTTTCATCATTTCTCCTACTTTTTGCCAGGAAAACTTCACTGTTTCAGGGAGATGGGTTCCTTTAATCTGGATCCAAGAAGAACAAAAACACAGGGATGAAAATTTTCACAGAACAGTGAATGAGGGTTAAGTCACCGGGTTGCAAAGATAATCTCTGTGTGAAGTGATGAATATATGTTTGATTGAAAGGTCATGCCAATAATTCTGTTATTACTTAAACTCGCCCATTATTTTAAATTTCCCAGGAATAAGAAGCACAGAAACATACATCAAGTAACACAATAAGATGCCCTGCAGGGTTGATACAAAGAACAGAGATAGCACAGAATGTGCAGTTCCCAGAAGATACCTGACCTTTTGACATGAGTGGGAAATAAGTTTTATTACATTATTCTACAGAGACCCTGGATTTTAATCTGTGAAAGGAGACAGGATTTCCTTAATTAATACTGACTCCCCAGGAGGAAATTTTAAATTTGTATGCTGTCCTGAGTCTTTGCAGGACAAGATGGGTAAAATTGTCCAGTTTTGGTCCTTAAGACTGTATTATTATTCCCTGCATATGTGTGTGTTTATGTGTGTTTGTGTCGTATTTTATTCTTTCAGATTTTTTAGAAGATAAGAATATACTGAATTTCGAAGTCCCTTATATAAAAACTTGTATTAAACTATCTCCCAAGACAAAGTTACTCAATACTAATTTACTTCATTACATATTTTAAATGAGAATAGAAAAGAAATTATACCGTCTTCAATTTTAGCTCTGGAATAAAGGTATAAACGGTAACAATTAGCTATTATAGGAATTACCTGGAAAACAGGAGAGCAGGTAAAAAAAACAAATTACAACAGAATCCAGTGCTGCCTAATTACAGAGTCCAGAGTAAGTAAAAAAAATATATATATTCTCAAATCATTTACTCTGATTAAATATATTTTATAGGTACAATTTACAGGGCACTAGTATTTGCAATATAGAGGTCTAGTAGCCAGACTGGCTCAGTAGCAGTTTTTAGAACTCAGACTGAGGTTTCAAAATCCTGACAGGAAACAGTGTGTTGACAACTATTCACTATTATCTTGAGTTATTGCGGACACTCATTATTGTGTTACTTAGAGCCTCGAGGTTTCTTTAGTAATACTTTATGAGTATTTAAATCATGATATTCAAATCTAAGGTTGAGTTATACAAAAAAGCAAGAATGTAGACATGACATAGTGAGCATAAGATGTCACAAAACATTCTCCTGAGCTGAAGAGCTGTGCTAGCTCCTCCTTTAAATCCTGAAAGTCAGATGTCAGGTCCTCTCACTTCTAAACCGTTTATAAGATCTTTGTGAGGGCCATTTGATAAACAGGACCTATTACATATATAAAGCAGGGACATTTTACCTTGGTTTGTGGAGTCCCTCTAATAGTAAAATCAATAAGAATAGTGACCTGAGTCTCCAGAAAACTCAGATGAGTCTCTTAATAAGTTAAGTATTTGCAAAATAACCAAAACTATTTTTCACTCTTTATAGGAGGACTCCATTACATGAAAGTGCTACTTTCCCTCTTACTCTTATATAACTATATCAGCTCCCTGCACAGGTGTCTGTAACTCATGCAGAATAAAGATTTTGGAGTCGCTTTTTACTTTCTTTTACACATCTTCATCCTTTTATACGCTTGCTAAGAATTGCTGATTCAGGCATCTTTAATTTCATCACAGCAACCCCATGCTACCACAGGGCACTAGTACGGGGCACTCGGACACCTGCAGCAACATGACAGCCAGTGGCTCCTGTCCAACTTCTTATGCATAACAAGTGGCTGGAAGTAGAGTACTATTTTGCTCCTGTTGAATCAGTTCTCAGGGTTTTCCAGAGGTTCTTTCTTGCCAATAAAACTCAAATTCCTCAGTCTTATCAGAGACTGCAACTATTGTTCAATTACTCTCTTACCTTAAGTTTGACTCTTTCTTTTGTGAAAGGGTCATTCTGACCCAGCCAGACTACTGGTACTCTTAAACATTTGCTAATTATTGAACATTCCCTAACATTCATTTCCCTTATTATTTCCATTGAAAATAACATTATCTTTTAATACCTACCTTAAAAACCCAAGGCTATCAGGAAGCTGCCTAGACAATTCCAGTAAGAAGTGATAATTCACCATTCATATTGCGGCATTGCAAATTATTGTCTTTCAGAAACGTGTGTTGCTTAATCCCCAGTACAAAAATTTCATTTGGAGATTTGCTGTCAATTACTCCTACCAGTCACTTCTCAAAACAGAATCATAATATATAACCCATCATATGTTCAAATAACTGTTATTAAAGCAACAGTCAGAAAACCACATCACTAACAGGGTTTAGCCAATTTTCAGCATAAGACTCTTTGACTGTGAGGGTCAGGTAAATTCACTCAGTAAAGATATGTCTTTAATGACAGCTTGAAATGTTCTTTAATTCAGGATTATACAAAAATTATAAAGATGTGAGATAGCAGTGAATTATCCCACTATGAAATGAAAGCCTTGACATGGCTAATTTAGTTCCCCACCAAGCCTACTGGATAGCAACCTGTTGCATCAGCTTTTAAGATTATTTAGGCCCATTCTATCTAAATCATAGGAGTTATGACAATAGCATTCAGGTATTTCTTAATAAGGAAAAACACTTTGGCAGGTATGGGCCAAAAAGCTCCTTTCACAGACATGCTGATGTCAATTTTCAATGTGTGCTGATGTTTTGTGCATCTCCCATTCTTGGCATAAACTGACCTTGACACACACACAAATACACACAGACAGAGGTTCAGGGACATTGTTTTGTAAATTCTTTGTTGATAATTACATGAATTGCCTAAATCGACCTTTTGGAGTAGGCATTTGTCAAAATTATTTCTGTGGCCGTTGTTCCTGATGGCAGATTTTGTAAGGCCCCTGCCCTCATTGGCATACTCCTTTGTTTTTCTCTCCCTTCCGCTTTAAATGGGGCACTGCACACCGTCTTCTTGTACGCTTCCTAGCTAGGGGCCTGTTATCCTCCAGAGGGGAGAGGATTTTAAACATCTTTCATTTTTCATCACATAATATCTGGATTAGAACCTAAGCAAGAATTGGTCCCATTGGCCAGAAATATGAAGGTCAAAACTGACCATCCCTGCATATCACTTACCTGCCCCCTGCTGAGAACAGTCATGGCATTTGTCTAGCTTTGCTCTTTTGTGACCACCTGCCCATTACACAGTAGCTTCCACACACCATTTTAATTTGTGACCTCTGGAATCTATCCATAATCTCTTTGCCATTCTGTACAACTTGATTGTCCTTCAAGGAAATGCCTCTTTCTCCAACTTCATCGAGGGAATCTCTCTCTCATTTTTAAACCAGAAGAAAATATTATATGGTCTTTTCTCCTACCTCTAAACTCTATTACCACTGCACTTTCATGGACAACCTTTTCAGTAGTATGTTCCATCTTTCCTGTTTGCATTGGTTTCAACTATGGAGATTCCAGAGGTCCTTTGCTTAGGAGCTGTTACAGTTCCCCATGCTGAATTGTAATTTTCCACTGTCGCTATCAGATAATACTTAGACAGCAGCAAAATCAGTCGAATCAAGGTTTCTTAACTCTGTCTCCTTGACATTATCTGAAGAGTTGAAAATTACTGAGACCCACAAGAACAATAAATTGAGTCTGTGTCAATATTTAGGTTGTAGGATGTCTCCCTTTACTGTATATGAGGATTATATGGAGATTTCTAAAAGCACTAATGCTTGTGACCCACCAAAACAGGTTACCATTTTATTGTTTTGTGAGTCTGAGTAATTTTCAAATCTCCAGATAATGTTAAGGTGACAGAGTTAAGAAACATTGATGAGACTGATTTTACTGCTGTCTAAGTGTTATCTGATAGCTACAGATGAAAACTACATTGCCAACTCAGCACAGGGAACTCATGTTGACTTATCCTTACTAATACCAGTGGAAGCCATTTGCAGCAAATTTCAATGAATAGAGGAGTGATTGGGAAATGAGAAAGTTAAGACTATGAGAATCAACTCTTTCCCTATGTGTTGCCTTGGAAGAAAAGAGGGAAAAGGATGAAAAAAAAGAGGGAAGATTAATAAGCTAGAGCTAATAGAAACAATAGAAATACACATTATTTTATAAGAAAACTTGTAGGTAAATGCCCAGCAAAGGGATTGCAGGATCAAAGCGGAAAATCTGATATGAGGACAATTAAGGTCCTAGTACACAGAGGGGAGAGCTGAGAAAGGGAAGGGGGGTTGGAGGGTCACGGGGTGTGTCATATCTTTTGGGGGTGAGACACAAAGATAAGAGGGTCCTTATCTAACATAAGCAATCAATGAAACCTGGTTCAGTGTATTTTCAATGAATTCCCAACAATAAAAAAACAAACAAACCAAAAGAAAACACTTGATCATGGTTGCTAACTAAAGGTAAGATGTTGGACATCTATAAAGGAAATGTAATGCCTTACAAAAAAAAAATTTTTTTTTGAGACAGTCTTACTTTTTTGCCCCTCCGTAGAGTGCTATGGTGTCATAGCTCACAGCAACCTCAAACTCGTAGGCTAAAGTGATTCATTTGCCTCAGCTTCCCAAGTATCTAGGTATACAGGTGCCCACCACAATGCCCAGCTATTTTTTTAGAGATGGTGAGTTTCTCTTGCTCAGGCTGGTCTCAAACTGCAGAGTTCAGGCAATCCTCCCACCCTGGCCTTGCAGAGTGCAGGGATTATAGGTGTGAGCCACCATACCCAGCCCAAAACAAGATTCTTAAGACAGTGGGAAAGATGAAAAGGAATTGGCATTGGACAAAAGAAAAAGGAATGGAATGGAAGAATTGTAATTCTAGGCTTGATTGTGGGTGACAGACCCACAGCTGAATGTGCTCCTAGCTGATAATGTTCACTGTCCCTGAGAAGTAGCACATGTGGTATGTTCTGAGTATCAGGAAAGGAGAGTATGGGAATAATAGACTTGGAACTAGGGAAGGTATAACCTACAGGAAAAGCTGAGCAAATGCTGACCAGGAAAAGGAAAAAATTTTCTGTGTGCTCAAGAAGAGTCTAGATGGAAAGAATCAGAGTGAAACCAATGCACATATCTGCAGCAGTGTGCTCGGCAGCTCAGATGTGGAGAATGTAAAGAGAAACCATGGGTCAGACATCGATGCATCGGGTTTCAGAGTCAGGTGGAGCAAAGGGCAAAAGATGATGGAACCAATTATGTTGATAAGAGAGCAATGGAGAGTACTTACGATGTTCAGGCTGAGAAGGAAAGAGAGGAAGGTCTAAAGAATTGGTGCTAATAAGAAGGAGGTGGTTGCAAAACTGAAAGACTTGTCATAGAAGGTTATGTGTGCTTTTAAAAACTAAAGATGTGATTTGTGTTCAGAAGGTAAGATATTAAAAATTCTAGAGACAATCTGAAATAAAGATCATGGAGTTTTAGTCCTGACACAGTTGCCAGCTAATTGCATAACCCTGAATAGGTCCTGACACATTCTGCACACATTCTTCTCGAATGTTGATCTGGGAAAACAGAGAGGGAGACTTGGAGATTTCTGATAAAATCCCAGATGCAACAGTGCATGATAAAGAATCAGTAAATGATCCTTTAAAAGAGAGAGAAAGAAAAAGGTTAATGTTCATTTAAAGCCAATTGAAAAAACAAAGTAGATTTCAAATGTGAGGATGTTCTGTCTGCCTGGGGCTGGTCATGGCTACATCTAACAAACACTTCCCCAGTGCCCATTCCTGACATTTTACTGCTGATCAACTATGGTCCTATTTCTCTGACCTTTTCTTATCCAGCTCCTTGACTGGCTTCAGCCTTTAATTCATTCTTTAAATGTTGGGTGTTATCCAATGTCTTCTATTTGCTTATTTCTAATTCAAAATGCTCTCTCTGGATGACCTCATCCACTCTCATTATTTTGACCCCCACATACATACCAATGACCCTAGAGCAGATTCTTCACATCTAGAATTTACTCCAGGGAGCCAGAAAAATGTATTGTGAGTTGTCTTTTAGACCTCTCCACCTAAAGGTCTCATGCACTTCAAACTTAGCATACTTAAAATGAAAGTCATTGCCTCCCCAAGCCTTTTCCTTTGGGTACAGTTTCTGTTTCTATTAATTCACTACCACACACTATGACAGGAAGTCAGGAAACCAGGTCAAGCTCTCTGCTTCTCATTTTCACATTCACTAAATTTAATTCTCTTCAAGTCGTACAGACTCTATCTATAAAAGAGGACGTGAATCTGTTCCCACCTCCCCAAACCTCCATCTGCCCCTTTAACTTGGACTTTGTCTCTTGCCTGGACTATGGAAATATCCTCCAAACTGCCTCACTTATGTTACTTCTATTCTCAGATAATCTCCCACACTCTTTATGGCAGGAATTATTATTTAAATGAAAACAGGAATGCTGCTCACTTATGAAAATTATTTTATTAGTCTTCCATTTGTGATAACTAATATATTCAACTTTCACTCGGGTAACAAAAGTGAAAAATCTCAGTTCTACCAATCCTTGCTTCATCCTCTCCTCCTCACACTCTTGGGTTAAACAAGAGAGCATCTTTCACTTCCCTAATATTTCCACCCTGTTTACTTTAGTACCTATTTTTTGAGGCAGAGTCTCACCACATCAACCTGAGTAGAGTGCTATGGTTTCATAGCTCACAGCAACTTGAAACTTCTGGGCATGAGCAATATTCCTGCCCCAGCTTCCCAAGTACTTGGGAACACAAGTACCCACCACAACACCCAACCAGTTTTTTCCATTTTTTGGTACAGACAAGGTCTCACTCTTGCTCAGGCTGATCTCAAATTCCTGAGCTCAAGTAATCCATCTGCCTGGGCACCCAGAGTTTTAGGATTACAGACGAAAGTCACAACAAGCAGCCTATTAATTATCTTTTTAATATTAATCTTCAGTCTTCTTTAAAGACTTTCTCTCATCATTTGCCTGGAGGGTCCCCATTCACATTCAAAAGTTGGTGAAAATATTAGATGCTCTGGGAGCTAAATCCTAAAAATCTGTCCATGAACATATTTTATAGCACACGGGAAGGTTCTTGAGAAGTATCTGACTATGATGAAGTGAAGGCAAATAAGTGCATAATGTTGCTCTCTTAGCTTTAGAAATGATATGGCTAGAGGCTCAAAAGAGGAGAACTTGGACATCTCTATGATGCCAGTTATTTTGCCAATGACTTTTATTCAAAGGAAGTGTATTTCTTCAGTAAGCGCTGAATTATAGCAGATACTCTAGAATAGTGAAGAATGATACACTGTTTAGGGATAGCCAACCTGGCTTATAATCTTGCTGTTTCTATTGTTTGCTTCTCAACGTGCTTTCCCCAGTTTTACTGCAGCATTAGGTTAATTTTGTTCAAAGTTGGGAAACCAATTCTCACTCTTTCTAAGTCTTTAAGTTTTAGGCGAAACTATCTCCAGTCATAGGTTCTCAGGCGACACAATTGATATATTGTTTTCTCTTGGCCACAGTGATTTGTGTAAAATTGAATGTGACCTGAACTAGCCAATCAGCAATTTTCTAAGATGAAGACATTCCCTCTCTCCCAGTGAATGGTAAAAAAGTGGCACAGGCTACAAGGTTCTAGCAATCAACTGAGACTTATGAAAAAAACCAACATCAAAGAGAGGAAAGCAGACAGCTAAGAAGAAACTCTCTGTGTTAAAACTGATACACCTGCTTTGCCATTTGATTAATGGATGCCATTGGCAAAAGTAACTTTTCTTGTTTCCTCCAACTGTATTCCTTAGAGAAAATCAGGATCCAAACACGCCAGGACTGATCTGTGCTGTCAGCACAAAACCAATACATGTTTTCAGTGTTAAAACCCTCTGAAGGATGCTCACCACTGGTAGGGGAGAATATTTGACAAATCATTCCTTCCAATGCAACGTGTGACTGACTGAAGAAAAAAATTGTGCAAGAAAACTACAGAGTGTTGTTACCTTTCTTCCGAATTATTTGTTTTTATTATTTAACTATTCTACTTGTAGGAATAGCATGAAAATAATCAGAGTAAGAGTGGTAACCTGATATGTCAACAAAACCCAATGCCATTGTTAGAGAAATTTCCTTGTTTACCAAGAATTGTAGTTACATAAATAAGAACAGAATATTATTATTGCTTTATAAGACAACAGTTTTAGTTCAGTGTATCATAAAAATTGGCAAATAATAAATTATTGATGCCCAGTTTGAGTAATGTTTAAAAACAAAAATAAACCAGAAGTTAATGAAGTCAAGGGACCAGGTTGTCTCTACACACTCTCAGAACAACTGACTGAATCATCCCTGGACATGTGATTGAATTACTCATAGTAATGTCACACTGTTACACATGTATAGAGGTTGCTCATCTCCCATAAATACTCTCCATCCTTTTCTCTGTAAATCACTGAATGTTCTAAAGTCATTAATTTTTAAAGCATAATTATTTAACTAATCATGTTGCTCAAATAATATATAATACTTGACTATTATCAAATTTTACAAGTAATTTGGTAAGACTTGTCTGGGTTCATTCCCTTGTTAATCTTAGTGTTGCTGTTTCTCATTGGTTTTATTTTTTATTGAACTGTAGGCAACTCTCCTTATCATTACCTTCATTTTACTAGCCATTTTTGCTTCTATAAATTTCTCCTATCATGTTTTTCACTGTCAGTTTACATGAATTTCTTTTCCTATGATGGGTAGCATCCTTTTTTATATTTAACATTATTCCTTACAAATGTTATGCCCAGACTTTGTCCTTTCTAATCCACGTGTCTGATCACAGCGTCATTAGAGCTTTTATTCTTTAGTACATCTGAGAACTCTTGGAGGAAAGCCCTGATTTTCATGATAGGTTGCATGAGATTCCTTTTCATGTCCCTTTTAAACCAAAAACTACCTTGAACAAATTAGGTGGACTTACTCAAGCCTTACTCAAATTAGGTGTCATTTACTCAAGTTCACATTTTAATCATATAACAGACGTGACTATTACTACTGAATTATTCTTTTGAACCAGCTGTTGGAACATCTATATTCTAGAATTATAGGTTCCATTTCCTTGACAAGGAAATGGATATAATAATATGATTTTCAAAAGGTAGTTAATGAGTTGAAAATGAGATGATTGTATAATAGCCAAGATCCTAAAAAGTGGAGAAATATCCTACTACACACAAAAATGATAATATTATGATGAAATTTATAATTTTATGTAATTTAAAGTTTTTAATTTACATTGAGGGATACTATAATTTAAGATGCATGCTATTTTTAGGAAAGCAAAGTTACCTAAGTTTCTTAGAGGTGTTGTCTCATTTTTATGAAAGTAAACTTCTTATGATCCTTCTATCCCTGTGATGTTAATGACAGAGTTGGTTCACTTAGCAGGCATCATCTTCACTTACCCAGTGCTATACATGAACATGGGGCTGTTTTTCAGCAAACCAGGGAGCAAAAATAATGGGACAAAATGCTTTTGTATCAATTCAGACTTTGTGGCAAAATGTAAAGAGAATCTTTTATCTGAGTACCTCCAAAGAACAATGAAAGTAGTGATTGGAAATAATTGAATCACAGTTTTTATTAAAATTCAAAGCACATATAGTTTACAAAAAGTAAATTAAATATAATTTTATCATCAAAGAAAATTAAATATTTACTCTGTATAAGAACAAATAAAACCCAATACTTCCTCTAAAATAAAGAAAAAAAAGCTGCCATCAAAACTCTTATAATACCTGCAGATAAGTGTTAAGATCTAAGTGAAGTGCTGGATAAACATTGAGAAGTTAGCAACGAATTATACATGAAATCACAATTAATGCAGAATAGGTGGCTTCCGTGATAATTAATGGTTGTAGATTCATGGGGGATCAGCAAAGTTCTCAACAGGAGTAGCTAGAGTGAGCATCTCCACTGCAATTTCCAGGTTTCTTATTTTTCAGTTAGTAGAATTCTTTCTCCAGCCTACCATGGAAGACCTTAGTCTAACGTGGCATAGTTTGTTTGTTTGTTTTAATTCTGTTTCACTTATAAAACACTTTTCCAATTACCAAAGTAGCATTTGCAATTTTCTTTCATCTTGACATACTTTTTATAGTGCCAGTCCTTTTGGGTTTACATATATGTATGCAATAAAATAAAGTTTGAGACAGACAGCTAATACATCCTTAAATTTTAAGTTTTGAGCCATTGTGTTTAACCATTTTATATGAATAACTTGCAATTTTCCAGTGCTTTGTAGAGGGCTGAGTTATTGATGCCAACACTCCACTCCCCTTCTATACATCAACAGCATTGCCACGGTTTCTAGATGGGTGTCATGTACTTCTCCAATCCTCTTTGACATGGCCAAGTGCAATTGTGTAGTTGGGCACGCTCTCAGCTTCCCTTACTGCCTTTGAAGAACATACCATTGGTTGGGTTGCTCTGAGCATTTTAGTCTGTGCCTCAAAAAACAGTACTATAAGCCACCTTGCAGGCTGCAGCAAATCCATCCTCCCCAGGGGCCAGGTCAAGGGTATCCAAAACTCAGCCACCTGAAACATGGAGAGATTGAGGATAACTTTTTCCCAATGACATGTTTAAATGGGTGATTACATGGTGTTATTTCATCAACATTTGAAAAAGAGAATTTAGCAATCTAAGTTTGTAGTCCCATTTTTGTTCATAAATTACTTTTGATCTACTTAAAACTAATTAAATTGAACCGAACGTGTCTAATTCTTTCAAATTGTCTCTCTGCTTTAAATGTCCTCTTCATTCTATCTGCCATCACCTAGCTTTGTTTCTTATCATTTTTAGCTACAATATTGTTTACAAATTATTTTTAAATGTTTTCTCCTTCCCTTCATACTCTTTTGGTCTATAAACCATATAAAATACTGCTCACCATGTGTGAATCCAGTCCAATCATCTTAAAGGCATAACTATGTGATGATTTCACTACTTCCAGGGACACAGGATAGGAATTATTTTACTTTCCAACACTTCTAACAGAGAAACATTCAAAGGTGTAGGAAAAGGAATAGAAGTTGGTACTGAGAAATCTGGCCCTGGACTGTCTAAATTCTGATTCATTCTTCCCTGAGATAAATAAACACATTATATATTTAAATTTAGCCTATTGGCACATCTGTAACTTGCAGCCAAATATATTTATTTCTAATGATTCAGACGTTTCGTGTACCACATGGTTGCCACAACCCACAAAACACCCACATTGTCTTCAGAATAGTCTCTTCTCTGGGATTTTGTAATTGAGACACAACCTTACTCCAAGCTCTAACAGCCCTTTCTTTTAAGAAACGAAGGAAGTATGCATCTTCGAGTCTACATTCTGTCATAATTGGGGTCTAGACCACCACTTAGATTTTCCTTTGGAAGAGATTGACATCAATCCCAAGATCTGAGCCAATGGGCTGTCATTTGATGTTATTCCATGGGATTTCCCAAGACCATTCTGCATTTCAACAAAATCTTCCTTTATCTTTCTCACATGGAAAACTGAAGATTTTAGTTTTTTTATTTTTAATAATTTCACTAATGTTCCAAATGTTTCTACATTGTTCATATGTTCTGTTCCTTTCATTGGCCAAATGAGATGAGAAAGAGGTAAATTTTCATCTCATAAATATTATTGAGAATTTCTTCCAAAATTTGATATGGATATATTGAAGGCCTAAGAAATGTTTTGTTAATTACAGCAGGCACTAGACATATTATTTTGTTTTATTTAAATAACATTACTGTGGAAATATAGTCCATAAAGATATAAATATTGGATGGGTACTTGAATAGTTTATAATTTCAGAAACGATCCTATTTGACTACATTTATGCAGTAAGACAGAAAGAAACATGCTTCCTATCAATACTTCTTAACACATTTGAAGTAAATACGTCACTATCACTATAACACCTTTGACTTTGGATAAATAACTTCAACTGAAGAAAAATACCTTCCTCTTAAAATTAAGGGGTCACCGTACATTGGTAGAGATGCAATAGGCTCCCAGGAAATTATTTTCAAAATCACCAATATTATCCAAGATCTGTGTTTTAACCTTTCTTCCCAGGTAATTCGAGGATACAACTGTGTTGGAAAGCTTGTTAAATGTTGTCATTTTTGAGGGATTGGTCAAATATATCATTTTATGATTCCAAGTGTACCTCCTCATAAGGCGGGTAGTTTAAGATGCCATTTCATTTCTCACTCTTAAATATAAATCATCTTTATTTTTTTTTCCTAGGGAGATTGAAGTGTCAGGGTTAACCTCATTATATTGATAGCTACTGTATCACTTGGGATAAGAAAGCATTGAGTTATTTAGGAAACTAATCTGAACCTAGGAAAAAGCACCTCAGGAGAGATAGGTCTCCAGAAAGATCCACAGTGGAATAGAATTTTAGGAAGTTCCTTTGCCAAACTTGGGAAAGTACTTTTAAAAAACTTTACTCAGAAAAATAACTAATAATTATTCATTGTACAAAAAAGAGAATGATCTCTATAGACATTGTCCGATAAATGAGAAGACAGTTTAAAGTTATAGAAGGTGTCCTTTTGGTGATTACTTTCTCTCAAAGAAATCTCTTCAAGATTTTTTAAAATCTTTGATATTGAAAATCATTTTCTAGGATCCATTCAGCAAAAAAGTTGAACAGGGATATTTTTTCAAAATTGAAAAAAACCTTATTCGCTTACTTTTAGTTTTCTTTTATTAAAAGAACAAGAGCAAGTTTCTAGGGAGAGTATGAATTCAAAAGCTAGTTAATTTTATTGTTCACTGAAAACAAAGGTGTCTCAGAACTTGACTCTTCTGCACAGGTAGAAGAATATTTAGTATCATGTTTAGCTGGCCTCTGAGGACAGACTCTCTCCAAGTAAGCTAGTAAAAATCATTATGTCTGGAAGAAAATTTAGGGACTTTCTTACAGGATGAGTTTGACCGTCTTACCATTTGCTAACTGTTCAAGGCAGCTTTTCAGTTTTATATTCAGGTATAGAAAAAGAGAAAATGATAAAGGGTCACTAGAGACCCAACACCTACCAAGAGTTGCAAGACCCCCCACACCAAAAGCACATTCATATTTAATGCATTACATTAAGGGCTCCCAGAGTAAATATTTTCCATTCCCCTCATAGCTATATTCTCCATATGGAGACAAATTAATGAAGGTGGATTGTGGAGCTATACATAAATATTCAACTAGTGTCTGTATTTATGCCCCAGCTTACAAATAACTAATGGTTGGTGAGCCAAAATAACCACATAGGCGACACTTGTAGAAGGATTGCTGATTTCATTTATTATACCACCTGTGAACCTCCTAGGGGAAGGGCAGTCTAGTGAAATATTTTGGTGTGCTGACACAATTTTGTACTTGTTTATGAGGCTGTACCAGCCTAGTCCTAATTTCCTGTTGTAATTCTTTGCTTCAAAGGCCAAGTCCACACATGGGAAGAATATTTTCTGCAAACAGTCTTCTCACAGCTCTGCTATCTCTGTCTCTTCGATTGCTTCTCTGAGTATTTTCCCCCCTTTATGCTTTTAAGAGTCATTGGGGATTTAAGGTAGCATTTGAGGCAGAACATAATCAATATCTATGGAAGTTTTATCTTGCTCTGTCAATTACCTGATTTTGGTTCTTCTTAAATAAGTGGGAGAAAAAGGTTTTGTTTTTCCCCCTAATTGGTGAGCTACCAATGATGCTAGGAAGAGCTTTTGCCCTGATACATTTTACCAAAAGATCCAATGGAGACAAATCCATCTTACTTCTGAGCTCACAACCTCTCCACGAGCCTGTTTATATTCTAAAGCATACTCTGGAGGTAATGCAGACAGCCTGGAAATATTAGACATATTCTTTCAGGAGGCACTGACAGCATCGCTCCTGGAAGAGTGGTGATTGCACTACTTATGGCTGCTTATTAAAATGTGCTAATCCTGCCTGGGAAGCTCAATGTTTCTAAAACAGGAGGTGAGAACAGTGGTCAACACTGTCATCGTATCTATCGAAGAACCCCTGAACGATTGCACCCTATGTGTCTTATGCCTTTCAGCTTCAACGTACCTTCCAATTCCACTCTATAAAATCTCGCCTTTGATTAGGCACATGCTTGCCTATTAAGTATTAATAATATCATTTTGATATTTTTAGTTCTGTATGTTTTCTTCTCTTTAAGAGTTGATAGTTACTTTTAGAACATGTGTGTTTTTGACACCAAATTTTTAGATTTCCAAAAGGTCAGACAGTATATGCCAGTCCAGGGGAATGCATTGCTTAAGGAATGATGGGAACAGAGCCGTGAGAGACGTCTTTGACTCTTCTGAGGATGCTGGGCAAGTCGAAAACCTGATGGCCTGAACTGGAGTGGAGTGGAGCTGGAAAATGCCACCAATAACATCTAGATTTCTCAGGCAAAATGATTTCCACCAATCTCTCACTGCTGATGACCTGAAAGCTTTATAAAGTTTCACTATATGTCAGTGCTTGCTTCCAGGCCTTATCAACTAAATTCTGGCATCATAATAAATAGCAAAGAATTAATTAGTGGTTGGCCAATGATGTAAAAGAATTTTAGAAAGAAAACGAACATGCATGTAAAAATGATAATGAGGGTAAAAAGGGCACATTGCTTAAATGATAATTTGTTTGTTGTGCTTAAATATTGCAAAGGTTTCTGGTATGTACATCTTGTGGCACCATATGGGATACTGTTTTGCTTACACCAAAATAATTGTTGCTGCCTGAGCTTTAGAATCCATCTCTTTGTTTTTGTATCTGCCCTAACGATTACATTGTTAAAAAATGTCATTGTGAGTTGGCAGGCTAAAATTAAGTGTATTTCTTACTGAACTGATTTTTTTCCATATAATGTACATATTTTCATCTCTTTTGGAGTATATAAGATGTACTTTCCAAAGCCACTCCTAAAGAAATTGAGCTTTTTTGTTTTATCTAATTATCTAATAAATTAAAACAACAAGCGAGCTCATTAAATGCAAACGAGAAAGAGGGAAGAGGTGTTGCTAGAACTTAATTAGCAAGATACAAAGATACCAATTAACACCTATAGCTCAGTAAAAAAAAAAAAAAAACAAAACTTTTTTTCTCATGCGGCAGCATCAAAAAATAAAATCACAGCTGGTTACACATTTTAAGTAGAGTGCAGTTGAATTTTAGTCTTCTGTGATATTAGTGCCTCAGGAGTGAAAAAGGAAGGCGGGGGAAGCAAGAAAGAAAATTCTCTAGGCCAGCCAATAAAGCACTCTTTGGTTAATTTCAGTGCCTCCTGTTTAGATGTTTAGAAGACAATCTACATAGAAGGGGAAAACTCTACACAAATTTCAAGCCAAAAATAACTTATCTTTTTTTTTTTTTTTTACAATCCTTAATACAGACACCGTCTCTAACAACAACAACAAACACAAAATTGTAGATATGTAATTTATAATGATCACATCTGACAATTCTGACAATTTTATCAATAATTATTTTTCCAAATGTAATAACATAATAAAGTCAACTTCATAATAGAAAAATCTTCATAGTTCCCTTAGTGTAAGGAGGTGTATCAGCTCACAAGAGGGTTTTTGTTTTAAGTTTTATAAAAGACTATGAATAATTCAAAGCCATTGTGCAGCAGTGGGTGACTTGCTGAAATATATATTTCATTTCATATTAAAAGAAAACTGTGTAATAATTAGAATTTCGCATTTCTCAAGATCATTTAAACCGGGTGCCCACGCTTACACCTACTAAGTCTATAATTAAGACAGAGAGGTGAGGCTCAGAGTGTGAAGTTAGGGTGCTTGGGTAGATTTCAATAAATAAGGAGAGCTGTGGTAACACGAACTTCAACTAACAGTATGCCAGTCTTCCTTGCTGTGGATTTTTTAACCTTTTATTTTAGTGATAATGTAAGGTCATGGAAAAATTATGAGGATAATAAGTAGAACTCCCATAGTTTTTTCCCTAGACTCCCTGACTGCTTGGCTATCTCCATGTGCTCCCGAGGGTGTGAGCATGTGTCCGTGAACCAGCCCTCGCCACCCGAGAGCACGCTGCCGATGGAGGGCCACATCCCACTGTGCGCTTCAGTGTTTCTGTCCTACAAACAAGGGCATCCTCTTTCTTTTCCATAGTACAGCTATCATTTCAGGAAGTGTAGTCGTGTTATAACACCTTTATCTGAAGTACCATCCCCATGCCAGCATCATGAATTGATGCAGTAAGGTCTTTCATCACTTGTATTGAATCACAAAAGTCTCTTGAGGCTCCTATAAACTGGACCGGGTCCTCAGCTTGATGCTGGCATTGGAATAGTTAGAAAAGTGTGAACAGTGCAACATTCCTAGTCTTGGTTTGTGGGATGTTTCCTGAGGATTCTGTTCAGGTTTTGCGTTTTCATCACGCTTCTACTGAAGTAATGTGACTGTTTCTCAGATTGTCGGAACTGGAGCCACACAATTATCCATGGACCTCTCCCTGATAGCTACTTAATTTTACATTTCATTTGTCTAGTTTATTTCTCTTCAGATCTATTAGATAGCTGTAAAGCTGTAAAGCCATATGTTGGCTGATGATCACAATGACATGAAACCGCAGGTTATATGTTAGAATGAGCCTTGCTGTGTGTTGTGCATGTTGAACAGGTTGGCCATATTTTTGTTTTAGAATTCTATTGCCAAAACCAAAACATTCTAATATCAACAATCTTAATTCACGTTCAGCTGAACAAAGTTCCCAACATTTTTTAATGATTGTAAAATTCAAGAGTGTTCTTGAAAATCCACAGCTCTAAGATCAGAAAGAATATGTTTTTAGTTTGCTGTAACTCATACCATTTAAAATTGTGTATGTTATTTTCTTTCAAACCATATGGACAACCTCACACTTATCAAATGATTCACTACTTTGCTCTCATGAAGCTTTCTGCTAAGTTATAGTTACTAAGAATTTGGATAAGTAGCTTATTGTCTGATTAGGGAGCTAAAACACTTGTAAATATAAATGCATCATGGAGTGAAAAATATAGGTAATGATAATACAGGTATGATTACTGTGTCATTCTTCAGCCAAATGAAATTCACATTAAGAATTAAAATGGCTCTAATTGCCCTCTGTATCAAACTATATTTTATTTTATTTTATTTATTTATTTAATTTATTTTTTTGAGACAGAGCCTTAAGCTGTCACCCTAGATAGAGTGCTGTGGCATCACAGCTCACAGCAACCTCCAATTCCTGGGCTCAAGCGAGTCTCCTGCCTCCGCCTCCCAAGTAGCTGGGACTACAGGCGCCCACCACAATACCCAGCTATTTTTTGGTTGCAGCCATCATGGTTGTTTGCGGGCCCGGGCTGGATTTGAACCCAAAAGCTCAGGTGTATGTGGCTGGCGTCTTAGCCCCTTGAGCCACAGGCGCTGAGCCCGTGCTATATTTTAAATAATGTGTTTTATAGATTCTCACTCCTGTGTCTGCTTAAGACGATTCTGGAACTTCCTACCACTTATTTCCTGGATGATAGGACCTGTTTTGTTTTGCATGATTTTTTCCCTTATCTTATTGAAATATGTTTTCTGCACACTATTTGTTCAGAAGTTTATGTAAAGATGTTTTACTTGGTTCTCATAAATCTAAAATTGTTGTTTCTTGTTTTCATATTAGAATGATAATTTCACTAAATAGGGAATTCGTAGACTTTTAGCTTCACAATTATTTACCCTGAGAACTTCTGCAGGCACAACTCCTTTGTAGTCCAGAGTCTACGTAGCTGAGATGAAATCTAAAGACAGCGAGTTCTACTTCCTCTCAAGAAGCATAACTTGAAAGAGTGTTGCTGACACCCTGTAATAATTTTTAAAACATAGGACACGCTACAAAATCAAGTTTATTCTTTAATCTGTCAGAGAGCTGAGACTGTGAGGAAACCAAACAGCCTGAAACCCAAGGGGAGACCAGACACGGTCCGAAGGGGGAAGGTAAAGGTGACTCATTTATAGCAGAGCAAGTGAGGGAGACGGGGCCACCCCGCCCTCTTCTGCTGAACGTAAGCAAGCTCTGTGACAGTGTTTAACCGATAAAACATGGCAGAAGTGTAACTGTACCCGCTTCTGTGCCCAGGCCTTAGGAACCTGGCTACTCTCACTTTCCCTCTTTGGGAAGCTCTGTCTCAGAATTCCTGGCAAGCATACAAGTCTGGCTGTCCTTAGAAATCCGTACTGGAGAACTGCATGTGCTACTCATCAGCAGAGCCACCGAGGACCACCTTTGAGCCGTCCTTACAAGGTGCCAGACATACCAAGAAGTCCATTTGTTAGCAGGACATTAACTGGGGACTTTGGTTGTCACATGAACAGAAGGTGCTCTCAGCCGAGTCCTTCCCAAACTTCCGAACCACACTACCACGTGATATTCTAAATGCTGCTTGTCTGAAATCATTGGTTTGGGGCTATTGTTGACAAGGGGTAACTGGAACAGGACAGCTGACTGAGCGTCACTTGTACCACTTTGGATTTACCTGAAATCGTTCAGTGTAGGCAATATTACATGAAGTACGAACCATATGACCTCCCAATATTTGACATTCTTTGACCTGAAAAAAGAAAGGAAATTCTGTGAGTTTCAGACTAATGGAAGCTTTGAATCTCTGGGTTAATAGTCGATCTAATGAGGACCATGCATCCTGGGAATTCTTCTCATCAGAAGAAGGGGCAAAACATACCATCTCTTTTTATCTCAGATAAAACCAGGGGTTTAGTTAAATAACATAATTAGTAAACTGGAAAGTATTTTAATTGAGGAAATACTAATGTTCACGATATGTCAACTACCTTATACTATCTCACATGGTACCATTACATTTCAAAAATAAGATATAAAGACCGAGCAAGTTCAAGAGCTTGGTCGCTGTGTGATGGTGCCCAAGGCTTCATCCTGAAATAGCTTTGTATCCAGCAGTTGATTCAACAATTTTGGTACAATTATCTGACCATAAGTTTCGCTGAATTCTGTCTTTAGAATATTTTTGGCCTCTGGCTTAAGTAAACAAACATTTTTTGCTGTGTGCAATTTGGTGACACAGAAGGCAGAGAGCTAGACTTCATTAAGCTCAGTACAATTGATTTGTCCCTGTTTGATAATGCATGTGGTCACAGACGCAGAATTCTGTCTGAGATTGCAAGGGAAGAGACTGCTAGTTCTAACCTTCCCCTCTATATGGAAGGCTAACAATAGTACTAAAAATGGGCTAATGGGAATAAAAGAATCAGCTTAAATCAGGTCATATGTAGAACAGGCTGACAAATCACATCTCTCCTCTACCGACTAGCAAAACATAAGGAGAATTTTACTCTGGGCCCCCAACTAACATGCCGGCTGTTTTGAACTCTCTCAAACTATTCATTTAGTTATTATACAAACAACTCCGGTATTATTTGGCCATAATTTCCAGGTTGATCTCTTCTTTGGCAATAAAGTAGAAACCTAGATGTGCCAGGGCAACTTTTCAAGGACTTGCCCAACTTACCTGCACTAATTCACATGTTATCCACAAACCTCGAATTCACCTGCACTAATTCACCTGTTATTCCTAAACCTCTCTGGGTACCCGTTTTGTTTGCTACTCACTTCCTCTGCTTCCATCTCTCGTCTATTCTTTAGATGAGTCTTGCTACTTCCATGTTAATTCCCACATTCTTAGTGTTTTACAAGCATTCACTTAAAATGTAACAAAGACTTAGAAAGATACATTTTCAAATGTGCATATTTAGACTGCTATCTTGAAGTCATATTTGCATTTAACAATTTAATTTTAGTTCCATGAGACTTGTATTGCAATGCACTGGGGATATTTGCCTCTATCAATTACAATAACTACAAAGTATCCATCAATTTAGTAAATATTTACTGTGCCCCAAGCACTCCAGTGTATGCCATTTATTCATATTTTTATTGCTTAGTACTCTGAAATCTAGGCATCCCCATAAAATGAAGTCATGTTTTAAATTTAAATATGCTTTTGAAATTATTACGGCCCAAACCAGAGGCTCCCCAATCTCACTACCAGAGAAAAAGGTGGATCGCACAGAGAAGGCTATTAAACTGGGAAATTGAAGATGCAAAAGTTTCAGAGATAAACAAACTGAGAAAGAGAATTGCAGACAGAAGGTCCAGAAAAAAATGACTTCTCCAGGAAATGAAAAGCCTTTGAATAAGACTAAAGAACAAGATGTATGAGCAAAAAGCATAGCGGAGGACATGAGAGAAAAGAGCATTAGAAAAATGCTAAGGATCTTGGCTTATGCTCTGCAGCTGAGGCTGAGCCAGGGAGGAGTCCGGCTGAAGCTGGATCCCCTAGGGTTCTAGCGACCCCATCTGCAACCTCCTTTTCCCTGTTACACGGCTCTTGCTAACAACAGGTCTCGGAGCCTGCAAGTACACTGCATAATTGCCAAAATGTTCTAACAAACAGTGGTTGAAGGAGAAAGGGGAGGGTGCTCCCGACAGTGGTCAGAGGAAGGGCGTCAAGTTCTACAGCTGAATGAGCGGAGAAGCCACAAGATGTAAAAACAAAATTTGAAGTTGAATTGAAGGTATGGGGGGAAATGAATGATCTGAGTTAGTCTTTACAGATTCTAATCTTTCATAGCTCAGAGATGGAGAATTTTCAGATGTTAATAACTCTCCAACTGCGGCCACGATAACAGGTGGCTGAGGACCTGAGATTGCAGGTCATTGGGATGAAAGCAGTAAGAGGAGAGAGGCAAAGGGGATCACAGGAAAGACACCAGGAGTTCCTCAAGTGTCTGCACACTGCTATATAACCCAGAAGACCCCACAGTATACAGGTTAAAGAACTACCTGGTAAGGGCCAGGTGCAGTGCCTCATGTCTGTCATCCTTGCGCTTCAGGAGGCCAAGGTGAGTGGATTGCCTGAGCTCACAGGTTCCAGACCAACCCAACCCAGAGTGAGACCCCCATCTCTAAAAATAGCTGGGCATTGTGGCGGGAGCCTGTAGTCCCAGCTACTGGAGAGGTTGAGGCAAGGGGATTGCTTGTGCAAGAGTTTGAAGTTGCTATGAGTTGTGACACCACAGCACTCTACCGAGGGTGACAAAGTAAGACTCTGTCTCAAAAAAAAAAAAAATTATTACCTGGTAAATGAAGGAACAGTGAAGGAAGTGCCACAGGAAATGTCTCTTTAAGGACTAAGGAGCAAGAAGGTCAGGTAATACATTTTAGAGTGATGCAATTATCAGAAATTCTGCAGGAGATCGATATTTGACAATGATGCAATCATTTGAAAATAACGCCGAAAAAAACAGCAAAATAACATTTTGAAATGTTGATTACAGCCTGGAAGAACTGTCGTAATAATAAAAAAACAGGACAATGAAGAAGGCAGTCTGGAATTTGGGAACCTTTTGTAACTCTATATTTACCAGTTGTGTTTGTGGTTACACCCAAGTGAATGATGTCACTATACTTGAGTTAGACAAAGTAAGCAAGAGAAACCTGTATGTGTTTTTTATCTTTTGTTTTGTTTTCAGTGGAAGAAAACAAATAGGCAGTCTTAATTATCTCTATAAATATAAACGTAGGAAAAAATAAGAATCACAGTTTTCGTCAACTGCCAGTTCATGCTTTACACTAAAAGCTTCTAGCCTAGCCTATAACTTAATTTTCCCAACACTTCGATGCAATTGCCTTGTTTATGTGCCCTTCACACCTGAGGTTACTGACTTCTGCTCTTCAGAATCACAACTTAAGTAGCACAAGTAAGAACCAGAAAAAAATGTTTGCTTCAAACCTCCACAATTTACCCTCTCTGCCATTCACAAAAGAACATGTAATTCTAAAGACTCATAATGTAAATGCATCAAACACTTTAAGCAAACAACTTTTTGTGAAATCTCTAGAGTTCAGATGTACAGGAAGTCGGTAGGTAAGAACATGGACTTTAGAATTACAAAATCTAGGTTTAAGAAAAAACTCTGACATGTCTTTGCTCGGTGGCCCTGGGTAAATCACTCTATTTCTCTGAGACTTGGTTTTCTCATCTGTAAATTAAGGACAAATACAAATGCCGACCTCATATGACACTGTGGCAGGTGAGATCAGGCCTGTCCATTTCTGATCAGAGAACTAAGTCGTTGTTAGCTGTTAGTAACTACTAATGCACTGCGTATATTACTTTTAGTTCTATGACCTTTATTTTATAAATATTTATGCAAAATGTTTCTACATTATATTATATTAAAATATGCCTACAATTGCATTGAAATATATATATAGTTTACCCTTTAACAACACGTGGGTTAGCAATGCCCCCTCCGCCATGCACCCAAAACCAGGCTAAACTGTTGACTCCCAGCTTCACTAATTGCCTATTGTTGACTGGAAGCCTTACTGATAATAAACAGTACATAAACACATATTCTTCATGTTGTATGTATCATATACTGCATTTTTACAATATAGTAAGCTAGAGAAAAATCTCATTAAAAAATGATAAGGAAGAGAAACTGTATTTACTAGTCATTAAGTCACTCCTCACTGAGTAAGCTGAAGAGGGGGAGGGGAAGGAGGGATTGGCCTCTACGTTGTCCAAGGTCAACTGTGTTTAGGTTGTTGTGATTATACATCCCATCTTTAAAAAGATGAGTGTTGAGCATTTTAAGCTCATCTGTGTATTTTAATACTGAAATGAGCATTATAAGACTTTCAAGGTGCACTTTGAATAAAATATATGGTTATTAAGATATCAAATAGGCAAAGTAAAATCTGATACAGTTTCCTTAACTTTTTTCTAAACTGCTCACAGTTGATAGAATTAGTTGGCTACTAACAAGGAAAATGTGTTGGATTTCCTTAGCATTAGAATAAAGAATAACAAAACCTCATAATCAAACCAAGTTAATAGATTCTTAGGTGATAATTATGTATAATGTGATATATAAAAATCGAGACCACATGAAGCTAATATTAATAATGAAAAATTTATACAAATCAAAGGCATAACATCCAAGTTAAAATAATCTTAGAATAAAATATCTAAATTCTGTAATTTAAAATGTTGGAAGATAGACACAATTTTAACATCTAAGTTTCAACATTGAGGTAAATGAGAGGTGGTTACGGTGACAGCACTGCTGTCTGAAATCAGTTAGAGATGCCTGTCCTGTCTGCCTGGAGGGTTTACCTTAATGCTAGGTAAAAAACACTCTGTCTTATCCAGAGGCAGTTCTTTAGAGCACCTGAGAAATTCAGCTGGAACAGAATTGAATAGTAAGGCATTTGCATAATTGGGTTAGACTCTCATTTTTCAAGTTAAGGCTCTAGCTTTCATGGGCCTTATCTCTCCCCCTCTTTCCTCATTGTCTGAAAAAGCCTCTCTCCATCCATTCCACAGCACTCACAAAAGTTTTTAATGGTATGAGTGAGGCTGAGCGGGTAGTGAAGTTACTAACAAGAGGGTGTCCTAGGCACAGGAATATTTACCTCCCTGCCTTAGTCAGACTGGTGGCCTGAAATACAGAAATTTATTTCTGGAGGCTGGAAGGTTCACAGTCAAAGTGTGGCATGTGGGTCCTTGGTGAGGTGCCACTTCCTGGCTTGCAGGTGGCTGCCTTCTGGCTTCATCCTTGCGTGGAGGTAAAGATCAGTTTTCCTCTCCTTACAAATACACTAATCCCCTTTATGGGGCTCCACCCTCATGGGCTCATCAAAGGTGTAACATTAGGAATTAGGGCTTCAACATAGAAGTTTGGGCAAATATTTAATCCATAGCATTCTCTACCATCCACGTGAGTCGCTCCAAGAGAGTGTAACTAGCCGTTAGAGCCAGTGTCCTGCTGGCTGGCCTGCATGCTGCTGGTGTGACTAAATCAAGACCGCAGGAGTACAGGTGACAGAAATGTGGCCTGTAAAGACACACAGAAAGACAGATGCCCAAAGAAAGGGCAATGACCTCTGGATTCAAAAAGATTTAGTTACAGGGGTGGAGCCTGTGCTATCAAAAGCCTAATGTTAGGACACCAGGTTTCACCCACCTTCCATGGATGGGGCTTCCTATAGCTCATCAGCTTTCCATGCAGACATGACCTGCAAAAGCTGCTAAAAGGCAGCTACCCAACCGCACCTGCTCCCAGCACCCAGTACCACCTGTGCCCTCGGCTTTAGGCGGGAGGCTTTCCCCTTCTATGTTCAGTAGAACAGGATTTTCTCTTTTCAAAATGCAAGTCTGCTTAGATTAGTACCGTGAAGAAAAGAGTGGTATGGATTTAAACTCTTTCTGCTTACTGATACAATTACAAATTTAACACATATTTCTTAACATAATTGCAGGGAACTCTTCCCTTTTTAGTTGTTAGGATATAAATTGTGATGAAAAATAATTAAATGATTAAAGTGGGTGTGTCATAGAAGACAAATGCAAATTTTTGAACTAAACCCAAGGAGGTGTCCTATCTCCACGGATGTCCCCAAGAGCTGTGTGACTTTGTCGCATCATTGAAATTCTCACTTTCCTTTCTTTTTTTTTTTTTCTTTTTTATTGTTGGGGATTCATTGAGGGTACAAGAAACCATGTTACACTGGTTGCATTTGTTAGGGAAAGTCCCTCTTACAATCGTGTTTTGCCCCCAAAAGGTGTGGCACACACCAAGACTCCAAGACCCCACCCCCCTTACTCCTTCCCTCTCTCTGCTCTTCCTTTCCCACCCCTCCCTCATTCTTCCTCTCTCTGCTCTCCCCTTCCTTCACCCCCACCGTGTCAATAATTGTCATTAATTGTCCTCATATCAAACTTGAGTACATGGGATTCATGCTTCTCCATTCTTGAGATGCTTTACTA
>CAUYON010201120.1:0-12437 GCA_963573935.1 Arctocebus calabarensis | reverse complement strand
CCCAGAGGTCAGGAGGGTTGAGGGGGAGGGAGATGTTGGTCAAAGTATACAAAATAGCAAATACATTGGATGAAAAGTGTAGAGATGTGATGTCCAGCATAAGGACTTAATTGCATTGGATTAGAGATTTTTGTTAAATAAGTAGATTTCAGCTGCTCTTGTTACAAAAAAAATGTATAATAACTATGTGAGACTATAGATATGTTAATTTACTTTAGTAATCATTTTACTGTCTGTATATATTCTATAACATCATGTTGTAAACCTCAAATATGCAAAATAAAACTTATTTTAAAAGAATCTGTAGTGTTTTAAAAAACACAAAAACTAAGGAGGCATTAAAAATAGTAAAGAGGGAATATGAATGAGTCTTCCATGAGCCACACACTCCCTTAACCTGAACACAGGTTCTGAACATAGGAAGTCCCTCAGAATTATTTGCAGAGCTTTTTTTAATAAAACATATGCATGTCTTAGTCTCACCCTCAGAAGATTTGACTGAGATTCTATCATTTTCAGTTGACTTTTTGGTTCATTTAACTACCCTGAAAATGTATAAAGAAAATATACTTGGATACAGACGTGTTTGGCCATGGCTAACCAGATCATTGAGTTTGTCAAATGTTCTATGAAAGAGTAGTAATGAACAATCATGAAGAATTAAATTGCAAAAACTTGGCCTCCATGCATTGGTACTGGTGACTCTAAAATGATACTTTCCTTGCCTGATTGTTGAAATGGTAGATTACTGAGAAAGTGTTAACATAAATATAAGTGGCAAATTCACAATAGAAATGAATGAGGGAAATTGAAATGGTCTTTTATGGCTATATTCAACTTTTAGTACTTTTCAAAACTTAGTATCTATTATTACAGTTATTCATAAAAATAAGTAACCTGAAACTCGACAGTATCCTTTCTTCTCTCTCTCCATCTTTGTCCATTACAATTGTATCCCAAAGAAAAATTCCATTTTGTATATATTGTGTACAGTACTTTCTGCATTATTCTGTGTTCCGTGTTATAATTCTCAAGCTGTTTCTGATGTGTGTGATATTAACAGATCCTAATTGGTTGTGTAACAGGAGCAGACAGCCTATACAGTATTAAACCACTTCTCCTTCACCTATTTTCTATATGCAAATCAGACAGAAACAAATGTTTGGCCCCAGCTGGGCAAAATGTCCCATTTAGAATTCTTTTCCTCTTCTTTGTTCTTTGATGTTCTGCAAATGAGCTTTAGAACTCCACTCTTCACACAATTCAATTTTACAGACCCATTATCTGAGATATAATGTGGAGGTTAAATATATCAGGGCAGCCATTATGTGAAAATAATTAACAGTAATGAATAATGCACTAATTCCACTGATGAGAGATGGTTATATGTGTAATGAAGTGTTGGGGCAGCCCTGACAAATGAAATTAAAATATTTAAACACTGTTTTATGATATTACTTTGCTCATATAATTTCCTTTACCTACAATGAGCCACTTGGATTATCGTCATTATCTTGACAGCTCTGAAGGATGAAATACTGCGGGTTAATGTGACAGCGATTAGTCAGAGGAAAAATCCATCACCCAGGGCAGAACAGGCTGAGGCAGAAAAGGCCTCTCCACTGTCCTGTTTCCAACACGAGAAGAATGATACTATCAACATCACTTCAATATTAAATAGATAGAATTATCTTGTCATTCAGTTACAGCCTCTGAAGAACTACCTATTTGTACCTGAAAAGGAAAGGTCAGCCTTTCTTAATCACCCATAAAAATATGTTGATGGATTCTTTATATCAATAACATTGACAGGAACAGAGACAGAAAGGAGATATGACAATTTAAAAGCAAGAAGTTTTTCCTCAATTCCTTACAGCTATTTTCCCATAATTTCTGCTTAAATTAAAATTGAACCTCCGGGTCCAACCTATGGAGAAGAGACACCGTTGCCTTCTTACTTTCTACTCTGAGATTATTGCATCAGACTCCTAATGTGAAAGCAGATTCGACTTCTGCTGAACTTTATTGCATGGATATTGTTCGGAATAATTATTCCCAAACCTGTGCAGAACTGCTTTTCAAGATGCAGCAAGTTTGAATTTTAAAAATCTGGTGATGTGATAATCAATCTGTTTTTTATTAAAGTTGATGTTATAACACACACTAAAATATACAGTGGGTAAGTCATTGACAAAACAAATGACACCTATTGCATCACCAACATCCATATTGTCACAGTTTTAGTTTATAAACTGACAATAAGGCAATCATTTACAAAAATACTTCAACTATATAAAATCTGTTAAAAAAGAAAAAAAAACCTTTAAAATTCTAGTTTATTTTACTTCAGAACAATTGTGAATAAATGGGTAAATTGCTATAATTAGAACCAATTCCCAGAGAATTTTGATAAAATATACTCTTTGCTTTTGATTATGAGATAACTTTCCTTGATTCTACTCCCAAGAGAGTAAAACAACAAACAAAAAAAATGGATATGTTCATTTAAAAAGAAGGCTTAAATTCTGTCCACTTCCTTTTCACTTGTTCCAATGTATTAGAAACCGTCCTATTCAAAAATGCATTATTATATAGAGTGCAAATGACAGCATGTTTCTTTGCCAATGTTTAAACTTGAGTTCAAAAGTCTGTCTCCCTTATTTCAAGTCAAATTCATTTCCAGAGGCTCTGCTGACAAAACTTTGCTGACCCAGCCCTGCTAACTTTGGAATACAACAGCACATCAAGGAGAAAGAGGCATGTATTTATGATCGATTTTCAAAATGTAAAATCTATGGTTCTGTTATTTTCTTTGCTGCACAGAGATAGCAATAATATGATCACCCCTAATATTGATGGGATAAATAAACAAATGCAAGAAAGCCTCATTCAGGGATTGAAAAGTTTATTATTATCTTGACCAACTTTGTGGAGAGCCAAGAGCACAAGAAGATATATTTTGTTATGTTTGTTAACACTGATACTAGAGGAATAAGATAAGCTAAGTATAACTATACAACATCAGGATATTTATAATTAAACCTGTAGTTAAATCAAAATAACAAGGTCCATTTTGTAGGAGCTGATGTTGTAGTTACTTGATAGATTTACATATATATCTGATATAATTTGCCATGTCATTTTTGAATGCTAATTCATTAGTAACTCCCATTTCTACTTCACCTATCCTTAAAGAAAAGCTAAAAAGAGAGAAAAGGGGCACCACTCAAAAGCAATCTATGCTTGCGAATTTGAAAAGTGAATGACATCATGTAAAATGTACGTTTCTCTGTCCTAATAGGAAATAATGCTTGAAAATAATGTATCATTTTTCCCCATACTTAATGCATTTTGGTTAGAAAAAAATTACAATTTACTTCAATTATCTGACAATGAAGTGCCTGGGCAATAAATCTAACATTAAAAAATCATTTCTAGCAAATTACTCCAATAAAATCAATGAAGGTCAGGCTCAGCTGTAGCAACAAATAAATGACATGCTATTGACAGGCTAGATGGACTTAATTGTCATTTATGAAGGTTAAGGGGATAAAGCAATCTAATAGAAAACAGATGTTTACTAAATGAGGAAAAAGAAACAGAGGCAAGGGAGATAAAATGAGAAAAAGTAAGGTAGGTTATGCTTCAACATTCTCCTGGTCTGGTCTTATAGCAAAAATATAAGTTATTCTAATTCTTGGTAGTCTGCGTTTGATTAGGTCAATATTTATCTGCTTCAGGCTGTTTTGTGATCTTTCTACCTTTTATAAATATTGAAGTCAGGAAACAGATTTTTTTTCCTAATAGAAAATGAAGAATTGATAAAATTGAATAACAGTAGCCAGGTTAAAAGCAGTTTGACCCATTTCAAAATTCCACTAGCTGCATCTTTGAAAATAGCAAACAGTAAAAGAAGAAAGCTTACCATTTCTCTAATATGAAAGTGACTCGATAATTGTGAAGTGTTCTTTACCAGATATAAGCCTAGATTCTAAACAATAATATTTAGTTTAAAATTCATATCTCTGGTCAAACACTATGAAACATGCCCAAACCAAACTAGAGGCTTTTCCCAGGTAATAGTTTTCCTTTCTTTCTCATATAAATTTTAGTACTGTTTACAGTGGCATTGATCAAATGGCTACATCTATACAGATTTCTCAGAATAGACTTCAAAACTTACTTGCTCTAGTAATGTCTAGGATATTTCCTCCAAATGGGTGTTAAACTATTGCTTTAATCCTGGAAACTACAGCTTCATAGAATTTTTTTAATTTCATAATATTACAGGGCTACAAATATTTTGTTTACACGAATTTCTTTTGGACAGTTTGAGTCAAAGTCCTAAATGTGCCCCTCATTGGATAATATACACTGTGCCTATCAGGTGTGAATGTATCCCTCCCCTCCTGCCCCTTCCTGTTTGCTTTCTGTTGAGTTATACTACTAAAGGTGTACCTCAATCAATTACTTCAAATTTAATAGTGAGTACATGTAGTGTTTGTTTTTCCATTCTCATGAAGCTTCACTTAGAAGAATGGTTTCCACTTCCACCTAGGTTGTTAGGAAGGTATAGTTCGCCATCTTTTTTATGGCTTCATAGTATTCCATGGTATACATAGACCACATTTTATAATCCACTTATGTACTGATGGGTACTTGAGTTGGTTCCACATCTTTGTGATTCTGAATTGTGCTGCATTAAACGTTCAGGCGCATGTGTCTTTTTGATAAAATGACTGTTTTCCCTTTTTGGTAAGTCTACTTATAGTTCCTTGAGGTATCTCCATGCAACTTTCCTTAGAGGTTGTACTGGTATGCAGTCCCTCCAACAGTGTATTCCTTTCTTGCTTTGTCTATGCCAGCATCTGCTATTTGGAGATTTTTTAAATAAAAACCATTCTCACTGAAATTAGGAGATACCTCATCATGAGTTACATTTGCATTTCCCTGATGATTAGAGACTTTGAACTTTTTTTTGTAAGCTTTTTGGCCCTTAGTCTATCTTTAAAAGTGAAAAGATCATTGACTATTGAGTCCAATCCTTTCATCATACAGAAGAGGAAACAGTACCAGAAAAAAAGTAAGAAAATCCTCACCTCAAGATCTTCAGATGTGTCACCTAACTCCCAGAGAAAGGATCTTACCATATTGTCACTTGACCTATAATGTTAAAAAGGAAGATGAAGTGCTTCCTACAGACAAATGTTTTATCAAAAATGTGCGATCTAGGCTCGGTGCCTGTGGCTCAACGGGCTAAGGCTCTACCCACATACACCTGAGCTGGCGGGTTCGAATCCAGCCCGGGGCCCGCCAAACAACAATGGTGGCTGCAACCAAAAAAAAAAAAAAAATGGCCGGGCGTTGTGGCGGGCGCCTGTAGTCCCAGCAACTTGGGAGGCAGAGGCAGGAATTGGAGGTTGCTGTGAGCTGTGATGCTACAGCACTATATCCAGGGTGACACCTTGAGGCTCTGTCTCAAAAAAAAAAAAATGTGATCTATTGTTCTCAAGTGTGTCCTCTCTTATGTTTTCCATTGGTTAAAAGAGCAAGGACTAAGTTACTCAAATGAAAAGCTTTCCCTCTCTTCTCCTCTGCCAACATATAAACAACTCCAAAAGCATCTGGTCTTAATTCTCACATGAATAATCCAGCCACTCCCACATAAAAAGAAAAAAAAAGAAGAAGAAGAAAAAGGAAAAGAAAGAAAGGAAGAGGGAAAGAGAGAGGAAAGAAGGAAAGAACTTCAAATTAGTCTTTAAATTTGACCTAGCTGCCTCAAATACTTTGTAGAAAATAAATAAGCAAATAAAAAAAAATCTTGCCAGAAAATAAATGTGAATTTCATGTGTGTGTTGGTAATAACCTAAAAATTATTTATTTTTGTCTTAAGAAATGGTTCGATTAGGGCGTTTCTTAGAGAACTACTTAAAGAGAATTTTAAACTCTTCTAAAAAAAAAAAAGCAAAGAAAACAGAAGACGCAATAGCATAACTTAAGACAATAGGAATTCGATATGTCATCTTTTTCTTTAAATGACATTCCCCAATATGGACAAGCTAAAATTGCTTACTCATTCTCTCAATGGTTAGTAGTAAGAATATTTATTCAAAATATGAGTATTAGTTCCCAATCCACATGCTTTTGCTATTAGACCTCAGTTTGAGTACTATTTCATTTATGAACACAATGTTAAAATAAAACCACCAGAAACAGTTTTATGCATTAAAAGCACAATTTATAAGAGTCAGCAGGGATTCACTATTCAATATGAGAGTTGGGGACTGCACAGGCAAATTTCTGGTGAAGCAACTGCTTGTTAAGAGAACTTCACCCCACAAATAAGCCTAAGGAGCATTTTCCTGGGGAAAACCAAAGTGGCAAAGGGAATTTGTTCTTAAAATGAGAGCTACATTATAAATTTTTAATACCCCAAAAGTAATACATCTTCCTTGTATGTAGAAGACCTAAGTTCTGGAAGCTGAGGCTCAAGGGAGTTGAGGATAATTTCTGACTCTCAGTAGCCCTGTTAGTTCTAACTATAAAGTAGAAATAAAATTATTTCTTTCATCTTATTGCAGTTGGACTTTATAAAGATAGGTAAGTCCAGGTGTAGTACCCTCAGCATATAGGTGTTGAAGAAATATAGAACAGCTTGAAAATGGTCCAGGTATAATTATAAATGATTTAGCAGCTCTCACTTTATATCTCCAACTCACAATCCACTCCCAGATACACCCACTGAAAAAATCTAGGGCAGAGGTGGGGAACCTTTCCATGTTGGAGGGCCACATTAGTTTAGCTGTAATCAAATAAGTCATTCAAGAAACTTCAGTCAGATATACTGTATTTCATCTTGTATAATATGTTCCTGCATATAACACACACTTAAGTTTTTGGCCCAAACTTTTAGGAAAAAAAAAAATCTTTTGTTTTAATTTTTATAGTGCAAATATTTGTTTGTATTTAGGTCTTTGTTTTTTTTTTTGTTTGTTTTTGTTTTTTGTATTATTAAGGAATTGCAAGGACAGCGTCAAGAGCAGCAGCAGAAGAAGCAGCAAAGGCAGCACCCCAAGGGCCGGGCAACACAAGCCCCAGGCTCTGCAAAGGCAAGTGCAGCAGTACTGCCCGGCCCCTTGACAAGCAGTGGGAGTGTGTAGGAGTGTGGGCAGGCAGTGGGCATCAGGGTAGGGCCAGGCCCTGCAGTGGCAGCAGCAGGTGGCAGCTGGGTGCCCATGGTGCACCAGCAGCACAGCCCATGGGTGCGCAGCTAGCCCTTCACCAAGGAGCTGCAGGACACTGCTCACCTCAGGGACTGCTTCATCCCATGGGGCTGGTGGGTGAGAGCCTCTTCCACTGGAATGTGAAACTGCACCAGGGACTTGGATCTGTGCAGGACATGAAGGAGACCAGTGCCAAGTTCATCCTGCTCAACCTCACCTTCCCTGACAATTTTTGGTTCTTGCTTGCCTTCATGTGGGTGCCCAGCTCACACCTGGGGAACAGCTACGTGCTGGACAGCAGTGCCCACTGCACGGAGCTGCTCATGGCACATGACTGGTCCACAGCCTGGAATGTGAAGGCCATCACATACCAGTTCACCACCAGCCTGGTCCAGGGCCAGGAAAGCTCTTGGGCAACATAGCTTGCTCTGGGCACATCAGCCTGAAGTGGGGGTGAAGGCATCCCACCCCGGCCTTCCTTGTCACTTGGCTTAGCTTCTGTTTACAAAGTTTCCATCATGATAACTTCAACAAAACTGATTACTATATTCCATGGTATAATTTTGCATACAGATATCATTATTGCTTTCTAAAGTTACTCTTTTAATGTATAAGCATAAATGAAAGAATTAAAAACATGTCTATAGATATGGAATAACTACCCTTGTATAATGTGCATCCTTTTTCCCCCTTGAAAATTTAGGCAAAAGTGTGTGCATTATACACAGCAAAATGCAGTACTTAAAAATGTACACTATTTTGTAAAAAATCTAACTATGTACTTACCAATTTAAAAAATGAAACAATTTTGAAGTTAATCTTTTAATAGTGTTGTTTATGCTTTTTGTTGGAAAGCATTTGAATATTTGGTTGCAGCTGGAGGTCTGCAGTTTCAGTTGACATGGAAGGAAAAGGCATTTTCTGTATAGTAAGCTGGACACAAGAGCACTTTAGTGAACAGCGAAGTATATATGAAGGGCAGTGGCTTTCTTTTAGATTCCATAACACTTTTTCTCTTATTTGTGCAGTTTACCATATTTATGGCCATATTAAGAATTACATATGAACACATTATATCTTTTTTTTTTTATTCTTAGGGATTCATTGAAAGTACAAAGATCCAGGTTGCCCTACTTGCATTTGTCAAGCAAAGTCCCTCTTATAAATGACTTTCTCCCCCAAGAAGTGTGCCAAATACCATGAACCCCACTCCCCTTCCTTCCCTTTCTCCCTACCCCCCTCCATGTATTAGGTCATCAATTGTCTTCATATCAAAATTGAGTACATTGGATTCTTGCTTCTCCATTCCTATGATACGTTACTAGGAAGAATGTGTTAAACTTCCATCCAAGTTAGTACAAAAGATGTACAGTCTCCATCTTTTTTAGTGGCTGAATAATGTTCCATGCTATACATATACCACAGCTTGTTAATCCATTCCTGGATTGGTGGGCATTAGTATATTATATCTTACATAGTTGTTATTACTCTGCAAAAGAAGTGTTATTATCCCTAGTTTATAGATGAAAAGGCAAAATGACTTAGCCAAGACCACATATTTATTAAGCTGTAGAGGTGGCATTTGAACTTGAACTTCACAAAAGCTGTGCTCTTTTCATCATTTCATGGATCACATATTACCAGTGTTGCAAAGATGAGTAAACTATAATCTTTGCATTTCAGGTAGGTTTGGGTCCAGTACAAGACCAATGGCAGCTAGGGCAGCCTGCTTTCCATCATCTTGCTTTAAGCCTTCATCCCAATGGGGTGATTATAAAGCCATCCTAACTTGTCTGCTTGTGAGTGATGCCACTTTAGGTGCCAAGAGAAGATAAAAAGGAATCGGCTCTGATTCCCCATGCTGCCACCAGAGACATCTTTCTAAAGCACATATCAAAATATGTCTCTTTCCAGCTCAAATGCCTTCAGGAGTTCTCCACTTGCAAGATAAAGTCCAAACATCACAGGTCAGACCCCAGGCGCCTGATCTAAGCCACCTTCCCAGCATGCATCCTTCTCAGGCAGCAGTGTCTCAGCCAGAATAAGCTACTTCCAATTCCTTGTTTGTGTCTCCAATACCATCTCCTCTTCCTAGATGCCCTCTCTCTCTTCCTTATTCCCTTTAAAAACTAATCATCTCACGGAGTGATGTTTAAATGCCATTTCCTCTGAGACTCTTTCCTGCCTTTGCTCACATGTTAATCAGCTCATATGATCCTGCAGTGTAATGATTTGTGAATTTTTATCTCCCACATTGGATCATGGAGTCCTTTGGACATACAACCAAATGTCAGACCCATAATAGAAGTTAAAAGAGTGTTTGTTGACTGAATTAACAGTAAAATAGATGGCACATCAATCAACAGATAATAAAATGAGGAGAAAATCTGTTGTTGTATGGTATTACATAGTCACAGCTAGAAATGTAGCCTACACTGAGAGAATACCACTTAAAAGAAATATTTTATTCCCCACAAAATCAGCAGTCAGCTGATCAGAATCATTCATAACACAGGTAACTCTTAAAGGATAGCCTTTTCACTTTGTGCTGTGTGAAGATAAGATGAGGAAACATACACTACATAGTGACAATTACATTCATCTCACTGCAAAGTGAACCCACACCCTTTGATGATAATTATACTTCTTTTACAATGTCTATACACATAATATGATGCACACGTGGTGAGATCCAATGCCAATCTCCCATTCATCCTCAAAAGGGATACTTGACAGCAACAGGAGAGATTTAATGCATTGTTTGATTAAAGAATAATTTCCCACTTAGGATCTGAGCTGAAATGCTTGGCATTGGAGCTCTGATGAGTCCTTGATAAAAGTAGTACTTGCTGGAAAGATTTTACACAAAGCCATTTCATGCCTGACATTGGTAGTCTAGCCAATCACAACTTAAAAAGAAAGATGTAGTGATCAAACTTTACGAATCCGAAAATATAAGCACCCTTGCAAAACTATACAGTTTTTAAACCTGATTGTGGAATAGTGCAGGGTGCAACTATGATGAAGTAAACACCGTGTTCAAATCTTGGGCTGCTTCAGCTATGCAAGAGGGAGAAGATGTGATGAGGGTTTTCAAGATAGGTGCTGTAGGCTGTGGCTTAAGGAATATTTTTTGATTGATACGAAAATAGGTGAGTGGAGTGATGATAACTTGCCCAGAGAAGGAAAGACTGAATCCCTATGCAATATCAGTCACCTAGAGCCTAGAGAGGATTGTCATGGAACATGTGGCATGTGAACAAATAAGCCAAGACATTTAAGCCATGGATTTTCTAATATTAACAATTATCTAGGCACAGGGAACATGCCAACACAGTGGGGTTATATAAAGGTCATTAAAAGTAATAGTTATATTATATTAAAGTAATAATTCCTACTACTTTCAGATACAGTCTTCTTCAGCAAGCCTGACCTGTTGATTGGCAGCTTGAGGCAATTGAAAGGGACATTTGTCACACAAACAAAACTGTTCATCTCCGATTCATTGTTCTTAGAGGGACGGATTTGTTCCACGTGTATTTAAATGAGCAGGTTTATGCCGCCTCAAAGGTGAACTGGTACTTACTACACTTTCCTTATGCTACCACCTGATTGGATACTGTGGCTATGATGTGCTCTGGGTATGTTTTAACAAGTCTTCATACTTAAAATGTTTAAAAAATGGTAGAGAAAAAAAATAAATGAAGAATCAGTCAACATATCCCCTTGTGTAAAAAATAAATGAGTAGTAAAAGGATTTAAGGAATAAATCCATCTTCAACTGAGATTAGAAAAAAAATCAATTTATTCTTAGCCAAATTATTTCACTCAATGTCTTTAATGTGCTCTAATAAATACTTAATTCATTATCTGCTATCTGATAAAAAGACTATGGTACAAAGATGGCACCTTTCACTCTACCCAGTACCAGGTGAATAAAGAAGTGAGAACAGTTACATTTTTCCAGGGCCTAGACCAACTCACGAACAAATAAGAAGGTACGTTTAAATAAAAAGAATAATGATGCCAATGAAGCCAAAATTGCACCTAAACTTCTTCAATGAAGAGATTAGGATTTTCCACATTACTATATGTTTAAGGATGAATATGGCTGCAAATGTCAGATTGCCCAACTGGAGCAATAAAATAGATAAATATTTAGCTCCTGATAGGAGCTGAAATAAGAAAAGCATTTGAATACCTCACATAACAAGGAGTCTACAAGTGAGTGTTTCCCAAATTGGCTGAGCTCAATGAAGTCACGCAGATGGGCCAAAGTCTGTCACTATGGGCTTGCAGAAAAAAAGAGGTTACTTTAGCTCCAACTCCATTTCACACTCATAGAGCAGTGATCGGAGCAGGGGAAAAACTTGAAATTATCAATACTGCTGCAGAAATAACACTGGGATTCTGTCAGCAAGAAAGAAGAGGGGATGGCTATTAGACAGTAGGACTCACAGGGGCTGGGGATGCTCTGCCTTCTAAGTGTTCCATACAACTACATTTGAAATCAATAAACTCTTTATGTCTAACACTGCAGTGCCCCCCCATCCACACAGCTCTTTGAAAAACCACAACAGAGTCTCCATCCATCCACCTAGTTTCTTATGTCTAGAAGAAAAGGAAGAGATAAACTATCCATGTGAAGTTTTCTAAGTAAAAAATAATGTCAGGATGCAGTATCAAGTTCAAAATAAATGACAGAACATCTCAATCATGGGGGAGCCTATACATTAATAGTTCACTGAAGGGTAACATTGCTTTGCTAAGATTACAGCTAGTTGAAGGCAAACCTGGTAACAGAGTCAAAATAGCTATAATTGCTGCTCTGTATTCAATCATCAAGTCACACATCTCTTGTCTTTCTTCATCACCAATTCAAATAACAACAATTAGCATAATTGCTAACATTTACATCAATTTGAAACTGATAAAGATAAATACATCTCGACTCGGCGCCTGTGGCTCAACGGGCTAAGGCGCCAGCCACGTACACCTGAGCTGGCGGGTTCGAATCCAGCCCCCAGGCCCGCCAAACAACAAAGATGGCTGCAACCAAAAAATGGCCAGGCGTTGTGGCGGGCACCTGTAGTCCCAGCTACTTGGGAGGCGGAGGCAGGAGACTCGCTTGAGCCCAGGAATTGGAGGTTGCTGTGAGCTGTGATGCCACAGCACTCTACCCAGGGCGACAGCTTGAGGCTCTGTCTCAAAAAA
>CAUYON010201114.1:0-31211 GCA_963573935.1 Arctocebus calabarensis | reverse complement strand
GGGTTCGAATCCAGCCCAGGCCCGCCAAACAACAATGATGGCTGCAACCAAAAAATGGCTGGGCGTTGTGGCGGGCGCCTGTGGTCCCAGCTACTTGGGAGGCAAAGGCAGGAGACTCGCCTGAGTCCAGGAATTGGAGGTTGCTATGAGCTATGATGCCACAGCACTCTATCCAGGGTGACAGCTTGAGGCTCTGTCTCAAAAAAAAAAAAAAGAAAAGAAAAGAAAAGAAAAGAAAAAGAAAAACAAGTTGAGTGTACCTGACAACTCAAGTAAAGCATCTGGCACACCATAGGTCCTTGGGGTTTCCCTTCCCTCCAGGAGCCCAAAGCTTAACACATAGCCCTACCAGCCTTCTGGACTGGAGAGCTGACAAGGGGTGGGGGTGGGGTGTCACAGGACTTGAGCAGCTGATTGCAATGGTGGGGGTGTCTAGCTAACCAGCTCTCCATTCTAGGCACAGTTTTTTCCTAATTAGAACCTTTTCTTTTTTCCTTTCCTTTCCTTTCTCTTTCTTTCTCCTTTCCATTCCCTTCCATCTTTCTTTCCTTCTTTTTTCCCTTTCTTTTTTAGACCAAGTCTCACTCTGTCACCCTGGGTAGAGTACCATGGCATCATCGCAGCTCACAGCAACCTCAAACTCCTGAGTTCAAGAGATCCTCTTGCCTCATGGGAGATCCTCCCCATGCAACTGCAGGTGCCCACCACAAGGCCTGGCTAGTTTTTCTACTTTTAGTAGAGACAGGGTCTCACTATTTCTCAGGCTGGTCTCCAACTCCTGAGCTCAAGTAATTCACCCACTTCAGCCTCCCAAAATGCTAGGATTACAGGCATGAGCCACCGACCCGGCTTCGAACCTTGTCTTATAACCTGTGTTGAGGGACACACAAGATCCCTGATGTTAATTACTAGTTCAGTCAGGTTTGACTCACTTGGATGAAGCAAGTTCATGAGTCAGTGTGGGAATGACCCAGCCTCTTTCCATTCCACCTTCTAAACCAGTAATTGTTTGGAGAGGATAACCCAATAAATAAAGGCTTTATTACTGGTTGGTCTCAGTTGCCTACAACAGAATCATCTTAAGCTTCTCCTCCATCCTTTGAATGAGCCCTGGGAGTTGGCTAATCCCACAGCTGGTAAACTCAGACGCCAGATCTCTCTTATCCAAATACATTATTTTTCTAGGTTTAGCTGACTTCTGTATGGGGTCTCCATTCTACCCACTTGCAGAAAACACTCTTATCCATTTCCAGGTGAACCCAGTCATCTCCCTACACCACTGATCTACATTTGGGGAGTTTCTTGGCACTAGATAGGGTAAGGAGGGGTTGCTCGGTGGGAGCCCTCTCTCTCAAATGACTCCTCCTGGGCCCCCCACCTCCATGGGTAATGTGTGCTCTCTTTTCTACTCTGCTGCTGCCATCCCAGGAGCCAATAGCAACAGCAATGTGCCAGACTTCCAAGCCACATCCCATGGCCTCAGCTCCCCAGATTTGTCTAGGATCCTCTCCCTTCCACACCATCCCTAAATCAGTATCTAACATCTTGCCCGGTCCTGCACTAGGTTCCCCCCTACACGTGTGAGGGGTGGGGTTGGAGGCTCTGTCTGTGCCTACCTCCTCCTTCCAATCCTATCTGCCTCATACCCAGACACTGAGGCTTTTAAACTTAAAAAAGCTGGAATTTGGTATCTTTGTTCTCTGACTAGAAAGTAGAGAGCCAGCACCCCACAGCATGATCTGAGAGTCCACAGAAGCTGCTTTTTTCTTCCTCATCACATAGGCTGAGCCACCGGAGACATTGTGTGCCAATGCACAAGGATGGGGATATGGCTGCTCCTTGGAGGAGGAGGGAGCCAAGAGTATTTTATCTTAGATCTGGCTGAGTCCCCACACCCAGCACACACACTCCCTGCTCACTCACCACCCCCAGACAGCTGGGAAATGACACCTCTGGTGACACAGCCATCCCTGGGCTTCTGCTGGGAGGGGGTGGGGCACTGCAATGGAGGAGTATCTCACATCTGAGGCCCTGAGAATCCTGGGTGGGGGAGGGAAGAAGCTGGTTCCTGTTTGTCTCAGAGATCAAGGCCACCAGCCTTCCTCCTCCACTTCTGTGGATGTAGGAAGCACCCCACCCTGGGCTACTAGGCCTCTCCTAAAATGCTTCCTTCCCCCTTGAGTTTTGCTTTGACCCACCCCAAGAGATAGACAGCTGCTCTGGTCGCATTTTCTCTGACAAACTGGATGGGAGGGTGTACAGCTGCTGGGTCTGTTTAGAGGCCCCTCCCCTAAATGGAGAACAGTCAGAGATGGACCATCCTGTGGACAATCTGCTACAATGTTATCCAGATCAAGCCATGTAACAAACATATACTATTATTATATTTAGTGCCTGCATATGTGACTTATTTGGGGTCCAGAGAGGAGGGGAAGAACTGTCAAAGATCACATATGTGATGCTAATCCTCAGTAAAGTAGCATCATATAACCTTGCTGTACTCCTTCTCCCTTTAAAAAGAAGAAAAAAAAAAAAAAAGCCTGTCTTATTGGCCTAGGCCTAGGTCCTGTGCCCAAGACTGAAGCTGAACTCTCCTGTAGCCAGGGCTGTTATCTAAGTCTGGAAGCAAAGCTAGGTTTTGGCCAGCCAGCAGACACCAAGTGAAGTGGCCTCATGGGGTAGCCTCATGCCCTCATCCCTAGGGTCCTTAGCTTGTCCAGCCTGAGCCGGATCTGCTTTACCTGCCAAGTACCCTGGTCTGTATTTCACTTGTGAGGCAGCTTTCACTCTCTGCAGCCCCTTCTGGGACTTGGTTAGGGTGAAAAAAACTACCTCATCTCCTTTTCTTCGTACCCCCCTACTCAGTGGCCAGGGGCCCCAGACCTTTGAGAATTGCACTTGAAATCTCAAGTGATGAATTCTCAGGTGAAGGGGTGAGAGCAACTCCCACCGCTCTACTCCACCTTAAGCAGTAGGGTCCCAGCTGTCCGCATTGCCCCCGTACCTGCACAGGTCACCTCTGATTTCCCAACCCCTGCTCATCCTGGTGTTAGGACTTTGGGCTGTATGCAGTGCGGTCTGGCTTATGCGGTTGATTGATACGGAAGGATGCGGTCTGGGAATGAGGTGTGGGGCCCGGTTGCGGCGTGCCAGAAGGGACAGGTGGCAGAGGGTTTGGGGGCGCTGTGAATAGCTGTGGTCAGATAGGGCAGGGTGGCGGTGGGTTGGGGGAGCCACGACCATCAGCCTTGGGGTAGCGCGAGTGCCGTGGGAGGTCTCTGGTCAAGTAGGCGTGAAGCCGGGTGCCTAGCCCGCCACGACCCCCGCCCAGCGCGCCCCGCCCCCGCGGCCCCGCTCCCGACGAGTCTCCTGCCGCGCCCCGCCCCCGCCCGCAGTGCCCGGATGCGGGTGACGTGCGGCCGCCATCTTCCCGTCCTGGGCAGCCAGCGCCAGTCGGAGCCAGCGCGAGCTGCAGCTGCTGCCGCCATCACTGCTGCTGCCAAGTCCTCCGCCCGCTGTCCCCGCCATGTGAGTCGGCCGATTGCCGCCCGCACGCGCTTTCCTGCGCCGACCTCCACCCTTGGAAACCGGATGCGGGCTGTGCCCAGGGTCCCGCCCGCACCCCCGCGTCTCCCGAGCCCCGGGGCCAGGTTGGCGCCGGTGACTGCGCGCCGGAGGCCGGGGAGCTCTGCATCCCGGGCTGGCCAGCACTGACGATGGCCGCGGGAGGAAACAGACCCAGTGTCTGCCCGCCCAGCCTCTGTCATCGCGGCCGCCTGTCATTTCGGGTTGACCCCGGATCCTGTCTGTGAGGTCGCCCTTTATTTGACAGGCGGGGAAACTGAGTCCCGGAGGGGGAAGGGGGCCTCGCTCAAGGTCACGCAGCTCATTGGCGGCGGGGCTGAACAGAGACCAGGGCTTCCATCGGTGGCCTTCCTTCCGAAAAGGACCGTAGGGACGATGGATGGACAGGTGGATGGGCGGAGCCCTGGCTGCGGGGCCAGAGGCTCCAGGTCCCGGGTCTTAATCCCTCCCTACTCCTCAGGTCCGCTACCGCTGCCACTGCCCCCCCTGCTGCCCCAGCTGGGGAGGGTGGTCCCCCTGCACCCCCTCCAAACCTCACCAGTAACAGGAGACTGCAGCAGACCCAGGCCCAGGTGGATGAGGTGAGTGTGGGGAGATTCAAAGGCAGTGGGATGAGCCCAGGGGGTTGACAAACAGGTCTGAGGGCCCATCTTGAGTTGGGGGTGATGACAGTTCATGTTTGTGGGGTTGGGGACAAAGACATACCATGCCCCATCCCTTTCTCCCTCTCAGCATGCAGTTGGAAGGGCACTGGGATGTTAATCAGCCTTGCTAGCCTGGGTTGTACCAGCCTGGGCAGGTGTGCTCTGGTGATGGACAGACTGCCTGAGACTGGATAGATAGAGGGTGTTGCTATGACATCTGAGATATCTGGCTATTTGCATGCCCCCAATGTGTGCTTCTTGCATGTCCTCAGGTGTGCTAGGCATGTTCTGTGTGTTCCTTGGCATGTTAGCCTGGCAGCATCGGGGTGCATGTTCCCTGTGTGGCACAATGGGCACATGTTTGAGGAGTGCCCTTGTTGGGGTGGGCCTTGGCACACCTCCTGCCTCTTGGGCCCCTCCTCCAGGTGGTGGACATCATGAGGGTGAATGTCGACAAGGTCCTGGAGCGGGACCAGAAGCTTTCGGAGCTGGACGACCGTGCAGATGCACTCCAGGCAGGGGCCTCCCAGTTTGAAACAAGTGCAGCCAAGCTCAAGCGTAAATACTGGTGGAAAAACCTCAAGGTAAGGGTGAGGACAGGTGGGTTAATGAGGGTATCATGGCTTGTCACTGACCCTCTCCTCTTAATCCTAGATGATGATCATTTTGGGAGTGATTTGCGCCATCATCCTCATCATCATCATCGGTGAGTGGGGTAGGAGTGGCTAGGGCCCATTCTCTGGAGAGGTTTCCCCAGTGGATTCTGGGTATCGAAGGTCATTAACCTAGTTTTTACTCTTTAGCAAAAAGCATGTATAGCTGCTAATGGCACTTCTAATTCATTTAGAGCCAAAGACCTTGATGATGTTTATCCTGCAGTTTGCCTTGTTCTGGGCAACTTCTGTTAAAATTTTGGAAACAGGAAAGCTGATGTATCTATGGAGGACTCTGGGCCTAAAAGCCCAGTCTGGGAACTCTGGAATTGGGCAGTGGGAGAAAGGCCCAGGGACTATTTTAAGATATGAGCAGGAAGCCAAGCATCCCACTGAGATCTTGTGGTCTCAGAGGCCTTGAGGAATAGGGTCATACTGTAGAATTAAGGGGACTTCAGAACCTACACGCCCTTGCTCTACAGATGGAGAAAGTGAGGCCAAAAGAGGGGAAGGGATGTCAGCCAGCTGGGAAGTGGGGAGGATTGGAGGAGGCCAGGCCTGACACAACTGCTTTCTTTTCTTTCTTTTTCTCTCTCCCTCATCCCTGTTCCTGGTCCTCTTTCCCTCTCTTCACAGTTTACTTCAGCACTTAAATCCCTGAGGAGTCTGCCCTGCCTAGAGAAGGGCCTCTTCCCCAACCCCCAGACGTTCCTCCACCTCTCAGCCATATCTTTCAGCCCCCCTCCCCTGGATCCGTGTGTGTGTGTCTGTGTGTGTGCCCCCCTGTAAATAGCCAGCTGTTATTTATACATATATAATATTATATATATTTGGTCTGTTTGTAGTTTTATTACTAGAAGATTTTTCCGGTTGTCCTTAACACCCCTTCCTGAAGTTCCCATCACTTCCTTTCTCTTTCCTTCTTTCCCTATCCCTCTCTTCCTGATTAGTCCCAAGTTCCTTCATTTGCATCTGCTATGCAATAGCCCCTCTCCTCTCCTCTCCTCCTCCTTCCCTTGGATTTAGCTGATCCTTCCATTCTTGGCTTCCCATCACCCTCATGCAACCTCCCCCCCCCCCCCCGCCCCAACAAAAAACAAACAGCACCTGTCTAAACCTCCCTAGGTGCATCTTCTTTGCATCCATTGGGAGGCTCTGAGACTGGCCCCATTTGGTCCTAAGAATCCCAAAGGTCTTCTGGGAGCTTCCAGCATGTTAGTTAACATATCATTTGCATACTGACATCCCTTTTGGTTACCTTCTTTTTGTTCTTCACTCTTCTCTCAACCTGTGTTTCTTTTTTACTAAGGAATTAGTCTCCGTTGGTCCTTGTGTCACACTTTCATGTGCACGATATTACTTGCAGGGGATGGGGAGCCTGGGTGTTTGGGGAACCAGGCTGTTCTGGCCCTCAGAATTACCCCCTCCTAGCCCATCTAGTCCAGTTTGCTTCCCCTATTCCCATTTTCCAAACCTCTTGTACCCTTTTCTCCCTCCCCCCAGCTGGTGTGTAAGTGTCTTGGAGTTCAGTGTGTTATGATGGACCAATAATTCTGCCACTTGGGGTCTGTCCCCACATTCCTGCTCCCCAGTTTTCATGTGGGGCTGACATTCCCATGGGGTCTCCCTCCTTCCCATCTGCCTGATCCACCTCCTCCTCCCACCAGGAGAATTGGGGGTTGGCCACAATCTGGTCTCTTTGGGGAGTGATGGCTACCAGTGTGTGGGGGCTCATCACTGCCTTGGAGAGGAGTGGGGCAGGACAGAGAATCTTCCCAATTCCTGCCTGAAAATCTCTGGTCTTACCCCTACTGAGGGTTGGACTGAAAACCCTCCTTCCCAGTTTGGGGAGTGTTGCCCCATCACTGCCCAGCTCCTTTGACTGCCCAACTGAATTTATGGTTGGGGTACTAGTCACTGCCAATGTATGTATGGGACTTGCTGGAAAATGGGGATCCTTGCCCTCTCCAGGGCTGTGGAGCCCAGAGAAAGCTGTCCTATCATTGGGTGAAGTGATAGAAGAAGCGTCTAATGTTTTAAAAGGCACAAATTTTTAGGGTCTGAGGGTGCAGTTCCTTAACCTGCCACTGGAGGGGCCCCCAAACTCTTTCTTCCCCCCACACTCTAGGTTTTCTGTGTGGAGGGGGAGCAGGGATAGCTAAGCTGTGGTGTGTAAGGGTAGGAGAGATGCTGGGGGTGGGGGTGCTGTGTTCTAGACCCCCCAAATAATCCCAGTGTCCTCTATCCCCTTCTTCCCCCACCCCATGCCCCCAATTCTGTGGCGCATCCAGATTGTGAAAATGTACAATAAATGTGTAATGAGTAACCAGATGGTGCCTGTTTTAAGATTTTTTTTAACCAGTGGGAAGAGTATTGGACTTGCAGGTGTATGAATAAGGTTGAGGACGAAGAGTATTGGACTTGCAGGTGTATGAATAAGGTTGAGGACAATCCATTGGGAAGGAAATGGCCTTTGCAAGAGGCCCTGACCTTGGGCTGTGTAAAGTGTGATTTCCAAAGTGGCCACCGGGGGCACCAGAAGTCGGTAATGGGAAGGTGTAACAACAAGTCAGTCTCTAAGCCTGATGAATTCTGTGTTTTGGGGTTCCCAGCTTCTCTTCCTCTCCCTTTAATGAGTCCTTCGTTAGACTTCATTCTGCCCGATTTAATTCCTGAGGTGCTCTGCAGCTACTTCCGTGGTCATTCATTTCTAGACATGAAATGGCCACTTCTGAGAATCATTTCTTCCCTTTTGCACCTAGCACAGTGGAATCCAGAAGGGGTTAATAAATACTTGTTGAAATAATGGACTCAGGCAGAGGTAGCTGAGTGGGGGCCTGCTACTCCCACCCCCACCCTGTTGTATGACTTGTGTTAGGCTCCACACTGCATTCTCTCAGCCTCCTGGTCCAGGATGCCCCTGATTTAGCACCCTAGCATCCTGTCCCCAGGAGCTTCAATAATGAGTGGAGGGTCCTATGTGAACTCTGGAGGACCATCTTCTCAGGGCTGCATGTTGAAGTTCAAGAAGTATAGGAAACCTAGATAGTGTTACCCAAACCAGTTGATTCCTGAGAACTACAAGGGGTGCTTTGAAAAACAGATTTTCAGGCCCGGTCTCTGGATATTCATAATTCAGTGGTTCCTAGGAGCCCATATAATTAGCTACACAGTCATTACTATAATATCCAACTTAATCAAGGGCTTACTGTATGCCAAGCAGTGTTCAGGATTTTGCACTTCCATCTCCTGAATCCCTTCCAGGTTAGGGTTCCCATAGGCCCTAGGACCTGCCTTGCACATGGTGAGAGGGACCTGGGTTCAAATTTTAGCCCTATTACTAACTAGCATGTTAATTTGGACTGGTTGTGTAAGCTCTCTGATCTGTCTTATTTGTGAGGTGGGTAGTAAGTAAGCCAGCCTCTTTGGAGTTTGTGAGAAGCACCTGGCCTGGCCCACAGAAAATCAGGAAGTGGCCGTTATCATCAATCGCCTTGATGCAGTGCTGAGATATGAAGGCTGCTTTATCCTAATGGTCGCCCCTTCCAGCTTCTGAACGGTGGGCGTGGGGTAGGGGGTTTCCTCTGGGACTTAGGGCCTAAGCCCCAGCGCCGAGAATTCTCGTCACAAAGTGCCCACTTACAACATTGCCGCTCACAGATGCGCCTGCGCGCAGACTTTGCGGTTCTGGGTAAGAGTGTCGTCAAGGAAAATCCCCAGCTTCTGGGTAAACAAGTTGCCGCGTGAGACGGCAGGCACGTGTCTCCTACAGCTCCAAGACCTCTCAGCCTATGAGAAAGATGGGAAGGCAGGGCTGATATTTGCGTCGGGAATCTGGGCAGGACCGGGATTATTTCCACACCCAATAAGAACTTCAGAAGTGAGTGGGGGCGTGAGTTCCGGTCAGGCTCCCAATCAACGCGCCTGGGAGGCCCTTCCCTCACGTGTCTCTGTCACTGCGGTTTGGCATGCTGACCAATGAGAAGATGACGGCGGCCAGAGCTGCCAATGGAGACTGTGCCGGGGCCGAACTGCTGCACGCGGCGCGGGGCATGGGTCGGCGCCCCTAAGCCAATGAGCTTGGGGGGCGTGGCAGTCCTGTTGGTGGGCGGGCTTGTTGGATCCTGTGGAGTCGCTTAGTCCCAGTCGCCAGGAAATTTGGACTGTTCGTGAGCGCTGAGGAGTGAGTACCTGGGGGTGGGAAGGAATGAGGGCGGTTGATACGGATTTTTCTCGGGTGGTATGTTTGGGGTGTTAATGTAAGTGGGAAAATCATGCCAATGCGTGGTCGCCGTCGTGGGAGCTCTGATGGTTGAAGAATAGGGACCTCGAACTCAGATCTAGAAGGACGAAACTGGAAGTTGACATAGAATCCCACATTGCTTTAGGGTTCCTGGACTCCTGACTGCCGTGGGAGAGGGGCTTGAAAGTCCTCAGTGACCTGAGAGAGCTGATGTCTCAGTTCCCAGGGACCCCTGAGAACTGATGGGGGATGTTCCAGTGTAGGAACATTAGCTACTACATACATTGGCTTAAGTGCTTGAAAGAGCGTTCTGAGGCCCTTAGTAGAACCGGGGGGAGGGTACCAAAGGGTTGGCAGTCTTTTGAGAAAGGGTGATGTGATGATTTGTGAGAATGGGATACAGTGACGGCTCTGGGTGTCTTTCTCATGTGTAAAGGGGAGAGTTTGAGATCAGGGCCAAAATCGAGGTGCAGTAGCAACTGTTGGGTCCTGAGAGGGAAGATAGGATTGAGGTTTGTGCAGATTGGCTGTGCATATGTCTTCCTGAGCCCCTGGAGGTGGGGAGGCACCAACAGGATACTCTGGCATCTGTCTGTACAATAGGCCTGTAGTAAAGTGGCCTGGGGTAAGGCGAAAGAGTGAGGACGTGCGGTTCCTATGAAATCATTGGGGCTGGTGGCTGCTAGGATGATCTCAAGGACTTTGGGAGCAAGGAAAAGCGGGCCATGATGATAAGTGTGTGGGAGTGCAAACAATGTCTTGAAATACGACTTAAGGGGGAGAAGGAGTTGGATGGAGTTTGTGTTCCAGGTGCCAAACTTAGAATCAGATGGATTTTTGAGAGGCTCAGGTTTGTCGATGCTGGGATGCATCTTAGAGGGTGGGTAATACCTCACAGGTTCCTGAAGGGTAAAAAGCCAGAAAGACAAGCAAACCATTATTAGAGCTCAGATTTGAACCTGGGCTCCATTTGTTAAAAGCCTGAGAACATGGTATGAGGCAGACAATTTAGGCAAGTTTAGTAACTTCTGAGCTTTAATGGACCCCCACAGGATGGGGATAATAATAACTATTTCACAGAATTGTTCTAGGGATTAAATAAAATAATGTAAGTTAAGTGCTTAGCATAATGCCTGCGTCATGGTGAGAGATTTATGTGAATGCTGTGGCTGGAAACTGTTCTCATATTCTCGTTTTTCTGCACGTTTCATGACTCCTCATTTCTCTCTTGGTTTTTCTGGTCTTTAGGCACCAATCCAAATCCCTTCATTCTTCCCTTCTATCTTTCTCCCTAGGCCCCAGTCTAGGCCACTTGCTGTGTCCCAGTTTGATTTCCTTATCCTAAAGCCCTTCCTCTCTCTCCCTCTGCTTCCATAGCAACAAGAGGTTCGGGCTCTGAAGGGGGCGTCTGGGAGAGAGCAAAGGTGCTCTCCAACTTCCCTTGCTCCGGTTCTTTGGCACCGGGCCAGCAGATGTGTACAGTTTGGGAGAGGGGGAATGCCAGTGCCCGGAGCTGTAGGAACATACTGAGGGGCGGGCAGAGGCGAGTCCTGAAGAGAGAGCCAGGCATGGGGGTGGGGAGGGAGACCCCCTTCCACCTAATCCTCTCTCCAGGAATCCCTGGCTGTGGGACAGGACAGCTGTCGTTGGGTTGGGGGAGGGGCCCAGGCCGGGTGCATGTCCTGGGCCACAAGCCAAGAGAACACGATGTTCCCAAGTGCACTAGCCGCCGCCCTCTCTGGCTGGCCGCCTCCCAAACCGCTGCCTTTCCAACCTCTCCAGCCTCGCTGCCCCACATTCCCCGGCTGCCTTGCTCCGCCTCCTTCTTCCGCTTTGACGTCACCGCTGTCTCCCGCCCCCTCTTCTCCATTGACGGCAGCAGGGCCTCGTTACTGTGGGGATGATGAGGCAGGGCAACCGGGGCCTTGGGAGCAGGTGGGAGATGCTGGAGCGCAGTACCCTTTTCTCTATGCTGAATACAGATATGGAAGTGGAGGTAGGAGAGCAAGGACTGCCAGGGTGATGGAAGATCACACCTAAATCCCTGAGGAGAGGTGGAGAGAGCAAAAAACCATGTTTCCAGTCCAGGTGCGGTGGCTCACCCCTATAATCCTAGCACTTTGGGACGCCTAGGCAGGAGGATCGCTTGAGCCCAGGAGTTGGAGACCAGCCTGAGCAAGATACAGTCTCTACAAAAATTAGAAAAATTGGGGATGGTGGTGCACGGTTGTAGTCCTAGATAGTCGGGAGGCTGAGGTGGGAGGATTCCTTGAACCCAGGAGTTTGAAGGTGCACTGGGCTATGAGGAAGCCACTGCATTCTAGCCCTGGCAACAAAGTGAGACCCAAGATAAATAAAATGAACATGTTTCCAGAGTATAGGTGTCCACATACAGTACACAAATTGGAACGGGGGTGGGGGAGGATAGAAGGAGGTAAGACTGGGAATATATGTTCTCCAATCCTTTGTTTTCTGTGTTTTCCTGTTTCCAGTTTTCTGGGTTAATTTATAAACTCCTATGTCCCACCTTTTCCACAGAGGCCTCCCCTTCACTCTCCCCATTGTTTGCACGCTTAGGCCACGTGACAGTGAGGGGTGTGCACCCACAGCTGATTAAGTGAGCAGCTGCTTGGGGGCCTCTTCACTAGCCACCCACGTTCTCAGGAGTTCTGAAAGCTACTCATCACAGTCCTAGATGGGGGGCGGGGAAGGCTGTGTAACTGCATTTCTTCTGGACCCAGACTGGCACTTTATTCTCTCCAATTAAGCCCCTTTTCTCTTTCTTGGACTTGGTGTTCTACTCTAACCTTCTTTAAAAGAATTATAATTTCCAGCCTTTTCTCCACTGCTGAGGCTTTTTTCCCATCTCTCCTGCTTATTCTCCTTAAAATCTTGTTTATTGATCGCCAACCATGTGCCAGATTCTGTCTTGGGCACTGGAGAGTATAGTGAATGAGATGAGATTCTTCAGGGTTCCGGATTGGGCTATTTTCCAAGCAGTGGGATGAAGCCCACCTTTCTCTGTTTAGGACCCCAATTAGTGTCTGCTTTCTGCTGGCCTCTTGGTCCTCACGGGCTTCCTGGCTTTGGGGGCAACCCTAACGTAGGTGGCTGCATCCTCTGGAGAGAAGTACTCACTAGTCACCAAGTAGGCTGTCTGGAAATCTTTTCTCTGATTGGCCATAGAAACATCCGCTATTGTTTCTCTTCATAGCCCTACTGGCTCAGGCTGCCTCTTCCATTGTCTGCATCCTCTTTCCACCTACTCACCCTCCAATCACAGGTGGACCCTCAACTGTCCTCTTCCCAGGATTTTCAAAGAGGAAGGCATTAGGTAAAAAGGCCTTATTATGTATGTTCACAAGACTGAGAGGGCAGCCCAGAAAATTTGGCCAAGTTAGGGACAGTTAGTTATCTCATCCAGCTTGATCCAACAACTCCCAGGGTCTACATTCCTTTTCCCCACCTCTGGAAAGACCAAGGTGTTCTGTTCTGCAAGGCTGGTTCATTCTGAGAGCGGACATTTAAGCACCTACTGTGACCCAGGCATTTTCTCTGAAGAGGGGAAGCTTATCTCCCTTTCATTATGCTCTGTACAAGGCGTCCTGCGCCCATTGGCTGGGCGGTGTCTGGAGCCTTTCAGCTCAGCGCCAGCACCCTGGTCCACGTGCGCCAGTGTGTGTGACACAGCCCTGACCTCAGTGGGGGCTAGCAGCCAATCAGGCGCCGGGAAGAGATCCCCAGCCAGTGGGGGGCGGGGCCTGCGGCTCCGCAGGCAGGAGGCCAATGAGGGGGCAGTGCCTGGCATTATGCAACCCGCCTCCCGGCCCCGGCTCCGGCCCAGCGGAGCTTCCACTCGGCTGCGGGCTGGAGCGGCGGGCAGGCAGACAGAGGACGCTCGCATGGCCAGGTAGGAATCTCCGCGACCAACTTGGGACCAGTCTACGTTCCTGAACCAAACTGCCTCTACTTCCAACCTGAAGAGCCACTTTCGGTCTAGGCGGCCAGATGGCCCACTTCCTTCCTTATCACTGTCCACCCTCTCCCTGCCCCTGGGGACCTCGGTGCTGCTTGCAACTCTGCACCCTGCACTCCTCACCAGCTCCCCTTACCTCTAGTTTTGTCCCAGGTCCTAGCCATCCCAACCCCGCAACCGACCCCGACCCGTAGCAGGTAGGCCCCCTGTCTCCTTTTTCGTCACTGGTGGTGGTAGGGGGCTAGGGTTTGCCTTGGTTCTAAGACTCCTTAAGGCTTTCAGCGTTCCCTGCCCTCCCCTTTCCAACTCTGGCCCTGGGCCTGCTGTGATGTCAGCTCGCTTGGGGCTGGAACATCCCGTTCTCGGCGCTAGTTCCTGCTGTTGGCCAGTCTTCTCTTTTCTCCTGGCGCTCAAAAATGCTCAGGCGTGGGGGTGTGGTTGAAGTAGGGGAAGAACTAAGTGCTGGCTGTTGTGCGTCCCCAGCCTTCAAAGGGGGAGGGGCGGGTGGAAAAGTAGGGGACTGAGGATTCCTGGGGCTTTGATGATGGCAGGTGTCGGCTTACGACCTGGTGGTCGGGGGTGGGGTGGGGGTAAGGGGCCAGAGAAGGAAAGGCTGTATTGTATTGACCAGAATGGTTGGGATCTAGGTGAGAGCCAGGTTTGATGGGATTTTGGGCAGAGGGCGGTGGCGGTTATTTTGTTCTGAGGCAGCCAGGGCCAGCCTTGGAACCCCAATATGCCGTTCCTCTAAATACTATTTCGGAGCCATCCGGGACCTGGAGATATGGCAGGAGTGGACGACGCCCCCCACCCCCCGCCGCGCCTACCAGTGTGGGAGTGGGTGGTTTCCCTGCTTCCGCTGGAAAATGGGGGAGGGGTCGCCTCTCCCGCCCTCCTGTGGTCCCTGAAGCAACCGCTGAGCTCAGCGGCTGACGTCGGTTTCCCTGGCAACCGCAGCAGCGGCGGAAGCGCGTGGTGGGGCCGCTCAAGTCTGTGCGCATGTGTGGTGGGGGTGGCTCCGCCCCCGGATAAAATTAGCCACAAGGCCTAAATATAGGAGGCGAACTGCTTGCCCCCTGCTCTGCAGTCTTGGAGTTCCAGGCAGACTGGGGACCGGTTGGGAACTTGGGGATGGGAAATGTTGAGGCTTTGGCCCACAGCTGTCATTCTATTGGACTGTTCAAGCAGACCCCGTTTAGACAGGGCAGGTTGACAGGGGATGTGGGGGAAGGCCCGAGAGAGCCCTTTGGCCTCTCTACGAGACCAGGAAACAGAACTTACCTTGACACCCTATTGGAAGCCCTAGGCTTGGTTCCCAGGAGCGTGAGAATAGTTTTACTGAAGCAAGCAGGGGCTGTGGGGTTAACAGCCCAGCTTTCTCCAAGTCTTCCTTCCTGGTCTCTTTCTCCAGGTTGTGGCTGTGATAAACTTCTCAAACCTCAGAGACTTTGATCTCCCCGCCTTACAGTCTCAGCCAGGCCTCTAGGCCCCCTTGTGCATCTGTGGTGTCCTCTTCACCTTCACCTCTGTTTTCCTGTCCTTCCCATGGCCCAGACATGAGCGGTCCCCTAGAAGGAGTCGATGGGGGAGGGGATCCCAGGCCCGGGGAATCTTTCTGTCCTGGAGGGGTCCCATCCCCAGGCCCCCCCCAGCACTGGCCTTGCCCAGGCCCCAGCCCGGCAGATGACACTGATGCCAACAGCAACGGCTCAAGTGGCAATGAGTCCAATGGGCACGAGTCCAGGGGTGCATCTCAGCGGAGCTCACACAGTTCCTCCTCTGGCAATGGCAAGGACTCAGCCTTGCTGGAGACCACGGAGAGCAGCAAGAGGTGTGTATGGATATGGGTTGCAGGGTCTGGAAGTAGTCTTGAAAGCTGGCTGAACTAGGTGACAGACCTCATGCTGCTGGTCACCTCTCCCTCACCTTGGGCCTGTTGCTTCTCCCTTAGCACAAACTCTCAGAGCCCGTCCCCACCTAGCAGTTCCATTGCCTACAGCCTCCTGAGTGCCAGCTCCGAGCAGGACAACCCATCTACCAGTGGCTGCAGGTATGTGGGGTGAGAGGAGGAGAGACCTGGGGACCTGAGCCACACTCTGGGGCTAATGTCTTTACCCCTCCTTCCTTTTGGACCCGCAGCAGTGAGCAGTCAGCTCGAGCAAGGACCCAGAAGGAACTCATGACAGCACTTCGGGAGCTCAAGCTTCGATTGCCACCAGAGCGCCGGGGAAAGGGCCGCTCTGGGACCCTGGCCACACTACAGTATGCACTGGCCTGTGTCAAACAGGTGCAAGGTGAGTGGTGCTTCCCAGGATAGAAGGGCCAGGGCCTGAGCTATCATGGCAGGACAGTCTCCTTACCGACATCCCGCCACCCTTATCCTGTAGCTAACCAGGAATACTACCAGCAGTGGAGCTTGGAGGAGGGTGAACCTTGTGCCATGGACATGTCCACCTATACTCTGGAGGAGTTGGAGCACATAACATCTGAGTACACACTTCGCAACCAGGTTAGGTTCAGCCTGGCCTTCCCATTCCAATGCATCCCCCAGACCCACTCACACAGGTTCTGATTCTGCTCTTGCTCTCACCCTCCTACCAGGATACCTTCTCGGTGGCTGTCTCTTTCCTGACAGGCCGAATTGTCTACATTTCGGAACAAGCAGGTATCCTGCTGCGTTGCAAGAGGGATGTGTTCCGGGGTGCCCGTTTCTCAGAGCTCCTGGCTCCCCAGGATGTGGGCGTCTTCTATGGTTCCACTGCCCCATCTCGCCTGCCCACCTGGGGCACTGGAGCCTCAGCAGGTGAGTGCCTAAGTGCTTGCAGGGAGGGATGATCAGTTCCAGGAAGCTTCTGCTGTGGGATTAGGGACCCAGACTTTCCCTTGCAGTCCTCTAGCCTAGGGAGGGCTGTGCTCACTGCCCTCCTGATCTATCTCAGGTTCAGGCCTCAAGGACTTCACCCAGGAGAAGTCAGTCTTCTGCCGTATCAGGTAGGTGGGGAGAGTGAAACAGGACTGTCCCTCCTTCTACCACCTCCTCCCCCAATGTCTGCTGTGTATGCTGTAACTCTTGAGGTTGGAGGTGTGGATGACTCTTCATTGAAAGTTCTTAATGCTCCTCTCTCCCTTGCCAGAGGAGGTCCTGACCGGGATCCAGGGCCTCGGTACCAGCCATTCCGCCTTACCCCATATGTGACCAAGATTCGGGTCTCAGATGGGGCACCTGCGCAGCCATGCTGCCTGCTAATTGCAGAGCGAATCCACTCGGGTTATGAAGGTGAGCTGGTCCTGAGCCTGGCTGGGAGAGAGCAGGAGGAAAGACATTTTCTCTGGGCTATGGTGAATCTGAGCCAGTCCCCTAGAATTTTGGAACTGGAGAAGATATTATAAAGTTGAGGGTTGGGACTGCCCATAGAGGTAGAATTAGATAAGAAACCTGAGTTAGGGGAGTGCAAGGAAGAATACTTTGGTGCTTCTAAGTTTTATTATTGATATAAGGGGGTCCAGACTATCTTTGTAGGCCACAGGGTCCAGAATGGAGCTGTGGGGAAGACTGCCAGCCAGCCTGGGCCCCAGACAGTGTGGAGGGCTGAGAAACTGGCCCATGCATGAAACCCAATGACACGTTTTATGTGCCTCAGCTCCCCGGATCCCCCCTGATAAGAGGATCTTCACCACACGGCACACACCCAGCTGCCTCTTCCAGGATGTGGATGAAAGGTGAGGTCAGGATCTAGAGAAAATAGGGTTGGCTGGAGCCGAGGCCATGGGCACTCTGATGCCTCTTCCTATTTCAGGGCTGCCCCATTGTTGGGTTATCTGCCCCAGGACCTTCTGGGGGCCCCAGTGCTCCTCTTCCTGCATCCCGAGGACCGACCCCTCATGTTGGCTATCCACAAGAAGAGTGAGTTTCTTTCATCTCATCTCCTATTCTAGCTTCCTCAGCAGGTTTGAATAGCTGCCCTTGTGGTTGTGTCTCTTGGTGCCTTGCTCTTCTGGGTCTCCAGTCTTCTACCTTACTGAGCACTCTCTTCCACTGACCCATACCTCCTTTTCCACTCCCATCAGTCCTGCAGCTGGCAGGCCAGCCCTTTGATCACTCTCCTATCCGCTTCTGTGCCCGTAATGGGGAGTATGTGACCATGGACACCAGCTGGGCTGGCTTTGTACACCCCTGGAGCCGCAAGGTGGCCTTTGTGTTGGGTCGCCACAAAGTTCGCACGTAAGTGGGCCATGCCTCTGAGCTGGCACTGGGGATGGGTCAGTATGGGAGGAGGCAGGGCTGGACTCATGGATCCCTACTCCACAGGGCACCCCTAAATGAGGATGTGTTCACTCCACTGGCCCCAAGTCCAGCTCCGTCCCTGGACACTGATATCCAGGAGCTGTCAGAGCAGATCCACCGGCTGCTGTTGCAGGTGAGAGTTGAGGGAGGTAGCTTGGAGGGTAAAGAGGGGGGAAGTAGAGTAGACACCTAAAACCTGGCTCTTCTCCTACTATAGCCTGTGCACAGCTCCAGCCCAACAGGGCTCTGTGGAGTTGGCCCCGTGACGTCCCCAGGTCCTCTGCGTAGCCCTGGTTCCTCCAGTGATAGCGATGGGGGTGATGCCGAGGGACCTGGGCCTCCTGCCCCAGTGAGTGACCCACTCCCCCCCTCCCTCTAGTCAGCCATTTTCCTGTCTTCCTCATAGTTGGCACCGCCAGTCCCAGAGCTTTGAAATGTTCCCTTTTCTCTCCCTCCTGTCTTTTTCTTCTGGTTCTGCTCCCTTTCAAGGCCTGCATGTCTCTCTTCTTGTACCTTCTTATTTTATTGCATTCTTGGCCCCCGATGCTGACCAGGCCCCCAGTTTTACCCACTGCCCCACTGTGGTCCACAGGTGACTTTCCAGCAGATCTGCAAGGATGTGCATCTGGTGAAGCACCAGGGGCAGCAACTCTTTATTGAGTCTCGGACCCGGCCTGCATCCCGGCCCCACCTCCCTGGTGAGTTGGTGAGGACCTACGTGAGAAATGGGGCCTTGGGATCCTCTGACCTTCACCCCCAACCAATTTACCTTTTTCTTCTTCTGCCCTAGCAACAGGCATATTCAAGGCCAAGGCCCTTCCCTTCCAGTCCTCAGACCCAGAGCCAGAGATGGCTCCTGCTCTAATCCAGCCCCCATTAGCCTTGGCCCCTGAGGAGGCTGAGCGGAAAGAAGCCTCCAGCTGCTCTTACCAGCAGATCAACTGCCTGGACAGCATCCTCAGGTAAGGGCACCTGGCACCTTTTCCCCCTGTGGCCAACCCCTTTTCTACCCCAGGCCTTGCCCTTACTTTCTTTGCCACATCTTTCACCAGGTACCTGGAGAGCTGCAACATCCCCAGCACAACCAAACGTAAATGTGCCTCCTCCTCCTCCTACACAGCCTCCTCAGCCTCTGATGATGACAAGCAGAGGACAGGTCCAGTCCCTGTGGGGACCAAGAAAGGTAAAGAGCCAGTGCATGTCCTGCTCCTGCTGCCTTGTCCTGGCGGCCCTGTGTCTCTATACTTCTGCTTTTGGGGCCTCCACCTTGCTCTGCCCTGCCCTCCCTAGCCTCCTGATCTCCAGACTCCTCCCTACTTCCCACCCTGTTCTCCCAGGGACCCCCTCTCCTGACCTCCCAGTGGGAGTAGGGGTGGTAACTGGCACCATCTCTCTGCACAGATCCTTCGTCGACAATGCTGTCTGGGGAGGGGGCCACTCCTCAGAAGGAGCCAGTGGTGGGAGGCACCCTGAGCCCGCTCACCCTGGCCAATAAGGCGGAGAGCGTGGTGTCCATCACCAGTCAGTGTAGCTTCAGCTCCACCATCGTCCATGTGGGAGACAAGAAGCCCCCGGAGTCGGGTATGGGCACGGAGTGATGGGGACAGTGCCTGGGCTGCACATGGTTCCCAGCTAGAGCTCCCTCCCTCCTGCCTTTCTCTTTTGCCTCCAGCCCCCAGTGGAGAGGAGGTCTCCTGCTTAGCTTTAGCTTCTTCTCCTCCACCCTGTCTGCTCTGCCCACTCTTCACTTTTCCCTTCCCCCTTTCTGCTTGCTGTGTTCTATCAGTAGAAACATAAATCTGGGGTGGTGGGAATCAGCCCCAAGATGCTGCCCACAGAGGGTCTGAAGGTGAGGAATGTTGAAGACCTTCTAAAGGGTCTTTACCTTAAAAATATCTGAGAGAAGGGCAGGGGGTGAGTTTCTCTTCCAATGAGAGTTGTGAAGGGGTCATCTCAGGGTTTCCTGACAGGGTAGCCGCTGGAGGGGACTGAATATCCTCTCTTTTCTTGGGACAGCTTTGCATGAAGATGAGGGTCCAAGGCCAGCTCTCAGCAGGGAGGTGACCAAGAGATGTACATGAGGTCCAGGCTTGGCTATGGGGTAGAGGCTCAGGTTAGCTAGGCTGTTGGACAGGAAGGATGTGGTGTGGATATGTTTGTTGACCCTTGAGGTGATTCTGATGACCTTTCCATCTCACCTTCCTCAGACATCATCATGATGGAGGACCTACCTGGCCTAGCCCCAGGCCCTGCCCCCAGCCCGGCCCCCAGCCCCACAGTAGCCCCTGACCCAGCCCCAGATGCGTACCGTCCAGTGGGCCTGACCAAGGCCGTGCTGTCCCTGCACACACAGAAGGAAGAGCAAGCCTTCCTCAGCCGCTTCCGAGACCTTGGGAGGCTACGTGGACTCGACGGTTCTTCCATGGCCCCCTCAGCCCCTGGAGAGCGAGGTAGCCAACCAAGATTCCTGAGCTTTCCCTGTGCTCAGTCTATGACCAGACTGTTAGGGGGTGGGTCTTGAAGGAGATGTTCTGGCTCCAGGGACCCAGGCTGGTGCTGCTTCCACCAGCAAGGGCTTGTCTAGGGACAGGCTCCTCTCCCCACCAGGCCAGGGTCCCAGGCTGCAGCTTGGGAGGCTGGCACTGAGATAGGCAGGAGAGGCACTCTGTTCCAGGTAAGCTACTTCAGATCTGGCCTGGGGCAGGAGCAGAAAGTGTCCTGCTTAGGACTCAGTTGTCATTGATCAAGAGGTCTGCACAGACTCTGGCCAACTCTGGGTGGGGTCTGGGCTTCCAGGACAGATGGAAGGCAGCCCCTCCAGGTGCCTGAGGGAGACCCTCGCAGGTGGACGCAGGACTCAGGACTCAGAACTGGGCTTTCCAGTTTGCTCCATCACAAGCTAGGCAGAATACAGCCTCAGCTGGCAGGAGGAAAACCCAGGCTGGCAGTGCCGGCGGGATTTTGGTGGATGGACCAGAGCCACCTGCCCATTCATCCATGGACCCACCCTGCCTCCTGCCATCTGCCAGCATGCCTCTATCTTCTGAACACCCCCAGCTTGACCCTTCATGTAACTTTTCCTTGCCTTCACTCCTTTCTCAATAAATCCCCTTGTCCCTGCCTCCTGTGATTCTTCCCTGAAGGTGCCCCCATCTCCTGAATCCCCTCTGTTCCCTGTGGTCTGAGAAACTCTCTCTGTGGCCTTTGTCTGCCCTTTCCCCGGTCAGAGTGTCAGGGCAGTGGCGGTGGCAAGGCACTAACCCCCAGGTTGAGGCCCTCGCTAACCCTGGTCTCTCCCCACAGGCTGCCATCATGGCCCCGCACCCCCTGGCCGCCGACACCACTGCCGATCCAAAGCCAAGCGCTCACGCCACCACCAGACCCCCCGCGCCGAAGCTCCCTGCTATGTCTCCCACCCATCACCTGTGCCACCCTCTGCCGCTTGGCACCCCCCACCAGCCACTACCCCCTTCCCCACAGTGGTCCAACCATACCCCTTCCCAGTATTCTCCCCTCGAGGAGGCCCCCAGCCTCTTCCCCCTGCTCCCACTTCTGTGCCCCCTGCCACTTTCCCCGCCCCCCTGGTGACACCAATGGTGGCCTTGGTGCTCCCTAATTATCTGTTCCCTGCCCCATCCAGCTATCCCTATGGGGCACCCCAGACCTCAGCTGAGGGGCCTCTCACCCCTGCTTCCCAGTCCCCTTCCCCATCACTGCCCCCTCTGCCCCCAAGCCCTCCCCACTGTCCGGACTCTCCACTGTTCAACTCAAGATGCAGTTCCCCACTCCAGCTGAATCTGCTGCAGCTCGAGGAGCTCCCCCGTGCTGAGGGGGGCACTGCTGCAGGGGGCCCTGGGAGCAATGCTGGGCCCCCACCTCCCAGTGAGGAGGCTGCTGAGCCAGAGGCCAGACTGGTGAGCACTGACCCCTGCACCCTCCCAGCAGCCCCCAGCCCTCAGCCCTGACTCCTACCTGCCTCCTGCCCTCTGTTGGCTGTGTCATGGGGAGGGTGACCCCAGCTGAATTCTGAATGAGGCAGAAATTGGCTGTCTCCTCTGTGAAGGGGCAGTCCTATCTGCCAGACAGGAGGCAAGGACATCCCAGTAAGTTCTTGAGAGCGTATCCGCCACTTGGAAAGGTTCCAGCCTCACATCTCTACTCTTCGCCAGCTATCTTTTCTCTCAGCCTGGCCTCAAGGAATGGGGAGTGGAGACCACTTGGGTTGGGTGTTCCTCCTCTGCTGCAACCAATCAGTGGCAGCCATTGAAGGGAAGCCAGGGGTGTTGATCCCTTAATCCCTCCTGTACCCATGTCCTTTCCCTTCCTCCAGGTGGAGGTAACTGAGTCCTCCAATCAGGATGCACTTTCTGGCTCCAGTGATCTGCTAGAACTGCTGCTGCAAGAGGACTCTCGCTCTGGCACAGGCTCTGCAGCATCAGTCTCCCTGGGCTCTGGCTTGGGCTCTGGGTCTGGTTCAGGGTCCCATGAGGGGGGCAGCACCTCAGCCAGCATCACTCGTGAGTGCTCAACCTCCAGCACCTCTAGGGAGTTAGGGGGACAGTGATTAGGGAGTTGGGAGGCCAGCCCTCATCTTGATAGAGCTTCCTAAGGCTATTGGAATAGACTTGTTGCCTTTGGGGGAGGCCTTGCAAGGCCTAGGGGTGCTGGCTACCCTGACTGCAGTGGCCTCCCTCTCCTTCACAGGTAGCAGTCAGAGTAGCCACACAAGCAAATACTTTGGCAGCATTGACTCTTCTGAGGCTGAGGCTGGGGCTGCTCAGGCCAGGGCCGAGCCTGGGGACCAGGTCATTAAATATGTGCTCCAGGATCCCATCTGGCTGCTCATGGCCAATGCTGACCAGCATGTCATGATGACCTACCAGGTGCCCTCCAGGTGAGGAGTTTCTGAGGCTTCCTTGGCCTTCTGTTCAGAAGTAGTAGGCTGACTGCCCCCCGTTACTCCCCAACTAAGTTGAGGTTTTCTTTTGTGGAGATGGCTCTGCCTTGGAGGTTCCCATCCTGCTCTCTGCCCCTTAGAATTCAATGCTTAGTTCTTCCCAGGCAGAGAGCAGGTTTCCTGGTCTTAAAAGCCATCAGCTCCGGCTTGGCACCCGTACTTAATGGTCAAGGCACTGGCCACATACACCAAGGCAGGTGGGTTTGGGCCTGGGCTTGCTAAATAACAATGACAACTGCAAAAACAAAAAGCAGCTGGTCATAGTGGTGGGCCTCTCAAGTCCCAGCTACTTGGGAGTTTGAGGCAAGAGAATTGCTTAAGCCCAAGAGTTAGAGGTTGCTGTGAGCTGTGATGCTACAGCACTCTACCAAGGGTGTTATAGTGAGATTCGGTCTCAAAAAAAAAAAAGCCATCAGCTCCCATCACCTTGGTATAGGGGAGACATGGGAGGTGGTGGGTAGGAAGTTGTGACAGAGGAAAACTGGCAACTTCGTGGGTCCTGGCTCTGGACTGAGATTCTAGCTTCTTCCTTTTGAATCCCTTCTTGGGCAGGGACATGACCTCTGTGCTGAAGCAGGACCGGGAGCGGCTCCGGGCCATGCAGAAGCATCAGCCTCGGTTCTCAGAAGACCAGCGGCGGGAACTGGGTGCTGTGCACTCCTGGGTCCGGAAGGGTCAGCTGCCTCGGGCCCTTGATGTTATGGTGAGAAGAGAAGCCTGGGATAGGAGGGAGAAGAAAGAATTGAGCTCAGAGGGTGGCACCTGTGGCTCAAAGGAGTAGGGTGCTGGCCCCATGTGCCAGACAGAGGTGGTGGGTTCAAACCTGCCTCCGGCCAAAAACTGCAAAAAAAAGAGGCTTGGCAGCTAAGGCACCAGCCACGTACACCTGAGCTAGCGGGTTTGAATCCAGCTTTGGCCCGCCAAACAACAATGGCAAAAAAATGGCCGGGCGTTGTGGTGGGCGCCTATAGTCCCAGCTACTTGGGAGGTAGAAGCAGGAGACTCGCTTGAGCCCAGGAATTGTAGGTTGCTGTGAGCTGTGATGCCACAGCACTCTATCCAGGGCAACAGTTTGAGGCTATGTCTCAAAAGAAAAAAAAAAAAAAGAATTGAGTTCAGGTTCAGGGATAAAGGCTCAGGGGTAATCACAGTGTCCTTGGGAGAAGAAAGAATTGAGTTCAGGTTCAGGGGATAAAGGCGCAGAGGTAATCACAGTGTCCTTGGATCAGTAATTCTGAAAGATGTTAATTCTACTAAGTTTTTTGCTGCACTACGTAATACTAAGCCACCTGAGTTTTTGCAGAACTTTTCTGAGTCTCTTCTATGCTAATATACATTGTGAGTATCCCATAATGGGGTCAGAGTAGAGGGTACAAAAGCATTTTTCAACCTTGTTGGAGCTCAGGTGCATCTGTGTGGTCTAGTGTTTCTTGGGAGTACATTTTGGCAAGCACTGTTGGGCTGGAGGTGGGAAGCTGGGGCAGGTTAGCATGTGGGAGGTGTGGCTTTACTTCTAGGACCCTGCCTGACTCAACTCATGTCTCCTTTCACTCTCCAAGGCCTGTGTGGATTGCAATAGCAGTACCCAAGACCCTGGCCACCCTGATGACCCACTTTTCTCAGAGCTGGATGGACTGGGGCTGGAGCCTATGGAAGAGGGTGGAGGCGAGGGGGGCGGTGGTGGCGGCAGTGGTGAGGGTGAGGGCCTGGAGGAGGCCCAAGCCCAAATTGAGGCCAAAGGTTCAAGCTCTCAGGACTTGGCTATGGAGGAGGAGGAACAAGGTGGGAACTTGCCTAATCCAGCCTTACCTACCACAGAAAATGGCAACACCTAGACATAATTTTGGGACCACCTTCAGGAATCCATGACAGACTTCTTCCTCCTAAGTTCCAGTTTTCAGAACTGGGATGTGGCTAGACCAATCAATAGGATATTGTCTAGCTTCTCCCACCGAAGGGGGCCGGACCCCCATCACCAGCCCAGTATACAGGGACTGCCTCTGGCCTCTTAGGGAACTCCTCAGCCTAGCCCAGCTGGACCCTTGGTGAGGAGTCCTTCCTTCCCGTGGACAAGTTTGCTGACAAGCTGCTGAAGTGGTCCCTCCAAATCTCAGCTGAGCCTGAGTCTGGCCCTGGAGGTTGGGGCTGCACTTATTTATTGGAGGAGCCAGCTCTCTCTCCCACCTCCTTCCCACATGGGAGGAAAGCCTGAGGCTCAAGCGCAACCCAGGGGTATGAACCCCTAGCTGCTCTAGGGTGGGGGAGGTTGGTGGACCATGGAGTCCCTGGTGCTGCCCCTCAGGTGGGACCCAGGCGTTCTCAGCTGCACCCTCTACCAATGGCGTTTGTGTTTTTGATATTGTGTCCGTTACTACTTTTTTTAATACAAAAAGAAAAAAAAGCCCAGGACTTTGTGGAATAAAGTTTGGGGTTTGGGTAAGGGGACCGTGGTGGGAGGGAAGTGTGGCCCTACTTCCGGGAACGTTGTAGTGAGGGTGGGCAGTTAGTTCCATTCCCCAACGAACCCCATTCCTTTGCTCCCCATGTCCTTTCTAGCCGAAGGCCCTTGTACCTACTAAGTCTATCCCAAGTCAGACTTGATTCTCAACTCCAGCTTTACCTCACCAAGGTTTGCTCTGGAAAGGAGAGAGAGGCAACTGGCGGCTAAGGGCTTACCGAAGCTCAACTTGGGTCACAGGTGACCAAGTTCGAGAGAAGCCTGCTTAGCTCATTGGTGCCGTGGAGACAGTTGAGGGTGTTTAGTTCAGGAGAGGGCCCTTCCGCAGATGAGTCTGGGTAACTTAAGGGACACGGCGTGAAGTACTCATTCGTGGTGGAGTTGGCCCCCACGGGTGTGAGACAAAGAAGGAGCAGAGCGTTAATCCTCTAGCTCAGAAGCTGAAAGAGAATGGGCAACCTAAGAGATGAGTCACGGAGGACTTAACTGCAGACATTGTTGGAAAGTAATGTCTCACTGGCACACATTAATAGCTGATCTACTTTAAAACGAAAAGGGTCGCTGGCTGGCGCCGTGGCTTAGCTGGTTAAAGCGCCTGTCTAGTAAACAGGAGATCCTGGGTTCGAATCCCAGCGGTGCCTCAGCTGGTGTAGGGCAGCATATTATTGCACGAAGGGAATGCGTTTCTATTAGGAATGAATTTACACCACTTCGCAAAGGGTTCTTTATTTGGGCTTCCATCTCCTTGCACTTTTAGTATATGAAAGCCGAGATTCTCACTTTGCTTTCATGAGCCAGGGTGAAGTAGGTATCCTAAGGTCTCCCCTCAAAATTACGGGAAGGTGGATTTGGACTCGTTTTGCTGGGGACTTCCTGTGCTGGGGCTACAGACAGTCGAAAACCCGCCGCTCTGACACGCCTGCAGACGGCTGCTGCAGGGAAGGCGTGGCTAGGGTCCTCAAGCTGAGCCGCATGCGCGCACATGTCTCACGACAGTGGGGTGGAATCAGAAGGCGGGCACGTTAATAGGCAGCTATAGTTGCGCAGGCTCCAGGCCGCACGCGGCTGTGATGGCCGAGTGGTTAAGGCGTTGGACTCGAAATCCAATGGGGTCTCCCCGCGCAGGTTCGAATCCTGCTCACAGCGTCGGTAGATTTTGGTCGAATATTGCTGACCAGCAGTTTGTTTTCTAACCCTTTCTTCCTGTGAGGAAAACTCCCACAAGAGGATCTCCGGAACTCAGCCTCCTGGCACCAGCCCGTGAGCGCCCTCTCGCGAGCCTCAGACTCTTGCCGACTTGTAAAAAACCTTTTTACTGAGAATTTCAATTATTAACTCCACCAAACTCCAGTGGTTCCTTAGTGCAATTCAGCAATTTGTATTACATTTCCTTAATCCATCCTATACAACTCTTCCTATACAACTATTTCATTCCTTCTCTCTCCTCAAACCACGAATCCTCTTCCTTTCTCAATTTTACTTGCTGTTTCACTGAGAAAATAAAGCGTTCCAAGGAGTTTCCCACCAACATTCATGATTTCATCTACCTGCTCTTCCTTTTCATCATTACTGTGTGTAGGTGAACGCTTCCATCTACAGCCACCTCTTACATTTACCAGATTTCTCATCCCTCTGGCCCGCTCAAGGACATTGCTCATTTTCCTGTACTGTCAAAGTTTCCCTCTCTATTTGATTTTTCTCTTCAGTCTACAAACACTAATTTCTCCCAGTCTAGAACAAGTAAGACGAAACACACGGTATCTTGACCCCACACACCCCTCCAGCTACCACTTCATTTCCTGCTCCCCTCTACAGCAGGCAGAACAAATTATTATTATTATTATTATTTTATTTTTTTGAGACAGAGCCTCAAGCTATCACCCTGGGTAGAGTGGGCATCACAGATTACAGCAACCTCCAACTCCTGGGCTCAAGCGATTCTCCTGCCTCTGTCTCCCAAGTAGCTGGGACTACAGGCGCCCACCACAACGCCCAGCTATTGTTGTTGTTGTTGTTGTTCTTGCAGTTTAGTTGGGGCCGGGTTTGAACCTGCCACCTCCAGTACATGAGGCTAGCGCCCTACTCCTTGAGCCATAGGCACTGCCCCTCAAGAGGACTTCTTGAGCCCAAAAGTTTGAGGTTGCTGTGAGCTATGACACAGCACTCTACCAAGGGCTGCAAAGTGCGACTCTTTCTAAAAAATAAAATAAAATAAATTACAATTTTGCTCTCCTCTGCTTTACTTTTCTTTATCATATCATCCATCAAATGTTATGTTTGGATAAAACGCATTCACTGTTTCTTCCACAAGAACATATAACCCATAAAGCAGAGACCATTGTCTGTTTTGTTTAGTGCTATATCCCCAAGGCCTAGAAGGCCTAGAAGAGAGTTGGGCCCAGGGTACGTCCCACATGGCCTTGCTCTGTAGCCTAGGTTGGTGGGCTCATAGCTCTCCCCAAACTCAAACTTCTGGCTTCAAGACATTCTTCCTCCCCCATCCCTACCCCGTTTCCACTTTCCAAAGTGCTAGGATTATAGGCCTGAATCCCAGTGCCCAGCCTCAGTGTTCCTTCTCCTTTTTTCTTGTCAGGGTCCCTCACTTTTCTTTAGCTTTGTTTCCCACGGCAAATTGAAGGAGGCAGGACCTGGATCTTCTATCCTGGTTCTTCCTTTGGCTCCCCAGGCCTGGTACTTCTGCTTTTCAACCCCCAACTCTCATCTTCCCCACTCCCAACCCAGGGGATCACAGGAAGCTAGCCTCCCTTTATGAGGGGGAGGAGCTGAGCCTGAGAATCCAGGCCTGCAGAGATGGCACAGCAGGGGTAAAGGAAGCTGAGACACTCTACCTTCTGTGTTGTCTCCTTCCTTCCGCACTCTACCTCCCTAAGTCCTAGCACGTGTGGGACAGGAGCTTCCCTCCCCCAACACCCAATGTGTCCTACTGCCTGAGAGGACAGTCAGGAAGATATCATCTGCCATACATACACCATTAGGCCATGATAGGCATGGACACAGCCACAAATGCACACAGACACAGCTCATGCTGACACAGAGGCTAGCAAAACATAGAGAGACAGACCCTCATTGACACCATTAGGCACAGACATATTCAGGATAGATGTGGGGGACATCCTTATAGGCCACATCTGCACTGGAGCAGTGAGCTGGTAAAATCACCTAGCCTGCCCAACTAATCGCACACTGGGAGAACTGTAGAGGTGTTTTTTTGTTGTTGTTGTTGTTGTTTTTGGGGGGGGTGTTTTAAGAAAAAAACTTAGGTATAAAAAGTAAGATATATTTAGTTTTTATTTATTTTTTTGAGACAGAGTCTCATTATGTCATCCTCAGTAGAATGCCATGGTGTCACAGTTCATAGCATCCTCAAACTCTTGGGCTTAAGCGATTCTCTTGCCTCAGCTTCCCAAGTAGCTGGGACTACATGCACCTGCCACAACACCAGGCTATTTTTTTTGTTGTAGTTGTCATTATTGTTTAGCAGGCTCTGGCTGGGTTCAAACCTGCCAACCCCTGTGTATGTGGCCGGTGCCTTAACCACTGAGCTACAAGCGCCAAGCCAAAAAAGTAATATTTAGAGTGAAATGAGAGATTACAACTTAGCTGACAAATGCCATAATGTCTAGAAAAATAACTCACAGGGATTTGTATTTTTTTTTTTTTTTTGAGACAGAGCCTCAAGCTGTCACCCTAGATAGAGTGCTGTAACATCACAGCTCACAGTAACCTCCAATTCCTGGGCTCAAGCGAGTCTCTTGCCTCCTCCTCCCAAGTAGCTGGGACTACAGGCACCCGCCACAACGCCTGGCCATCTCTTGGTTGCAGCTGTCATTGTTGTTTGGCAGGCCTAGGCTGGATTTGAACCCGCCAGCTCAGGTGTACGTGGCTGGCGTCTTAGCCTGCTGAGCCACAGGCACCAAGCCCAGGGATTTGTATTAATGAACTGACTGTGCACCTCTATATTACTTTCCTCAAACTAGCTCCTGGCTGTAGTTCAAATCTTGTTTCTTTTCTATGTACTTCTACATACTCATTGTGCTGGGAATCATTGGACACATTCATATCACATGTGCCCTCTGGCCCCACACCCACACAGCACAAAGTCTAGATGACTGGGCATAGGGGCCAGGAGTGTCCCTGCAAGCTGATGTCCTACACCAAATGACGAGGATGACTTCGTTATATGTGGAAGTGACTGCACATCACCTAAACACATCCCATGAAACTCCATATCTCATATGTCTCCAACATACCTTCTCCATAACTGGATCCCCAAAATGCCCATAGGTCACTTCAGTACCAGGGGGAGAGTGTGACAAAGGAGCAGCCTGAGGAGAAAAAAAAACTGGTTTTTACCACTTGCAGATATGGCCCTATGCCAGGGCCCTCTTGTGTATGTGAGAGCTCCCAAACTTGCCTAGTTTTATAGTGAATTGGCCTCTGCTGGAAATTCTTGGTCCCACATCTCAAACTCTTAATCAAAAGGAACATTTTACACCTTCTTTCTCCTCAAAGGACCTGTAGCTCTCCCTACTTCAGCAATGGGCTTGCTCCATTGTTCTTAGAGAAAGAGTGTCATGCTTCCCACAAACCAACCCACCCCCACCCTTCTCCCCACCTCACATGGGAAAAAGGTTTTCCCTACTGCTGAGGTTGATATCTGCACCTTGCCCTGGTCTACCCCCCCATCCCCCACCCTAGGGCTTGGCTGTTTCCAGTGTCAAACTTACTCTAGCAACCCTCTTCTACTTTCTGTCTTCCTAGCTGCCACACATTTCATTGTTCCCTAGTCATAGCAAAACTTGTCCGGGTTGTCTATAGCCACTGCCTGCCTGCCTTCACGTCTCATTCTCACTTGAACCCACTCAAGTGGCACAAGCACAGAAGTCATTCTTCTCTAGGTCTTGCATGACCTACAAGAGCCATATTAGATGGTTACTTCTCTGCCTTTGCCTTGCTTGGCCTCTTGGCAACTTAGAGTGATTGCTCTCTTCTTTTCAAATTTTATTTATTTTTGTTGGATACAGGGTCGGAAAAAACAAAAATACCCACTTATTGATTATTTAAAATGGACAAATACTGGGCAAAGTGGCTCATGCCTGTGATGCTAGCACTCTGGTAGGCCAAGGTGGTAATCTCTTGAGCTCAGGAGTTGGAGACCAGCCTGAGAGAGAGCGAGACTCTGTCTCTAAAAACAGCTAGGCATGTGGCGGGCACCTGTAGTCCCAGCTACTTGGGACGTTGAGGCAAGTGAATCTCTTGAGCCAGAGTTTGACTTTGCTGTGACCTATGATGCCATGGCACTCTACCAAGGTCAACAAAATGAAACTCTGTCTCCAAAAAAAAAAAAACCCAAAACAAAAACTTGACAAATAATTGTATATACTCATATGTGATATATGATTGTGGAATGAGTAAGTCAAGCTAATTAATGTGTAATTTTTTTTTTTTTTTTTGAGACAGAATCTCAAGCTGTTGCCCTGGGTAGAGTGCTGTGGCATCACTGCTCACAGCAACCTCAAACTCTTGGGCTTAAGCGAGCCTTTTGCCACAGCCTCTCAAGTAGCTGGGACTACAGGTGCCTGCCACAATGCCTGGCTATTTTTTGGTTTATAGTTGTCGTTTGGCAGGCCTGGTCTGGATTTGAACCCACCAGCTCTGGTGTATGTGGTTGGTGCCTTAGCCACTTGAGCTTTAGGCGCCGAGCCTAATGTGTAATTTTGATATATAAAGTTACATTTATTAGGAATATAACTTTCCTAATAACAATTTTCCACTGGCTTTCCATTCCACTTAGACTAAACATTTTTTTGCGAAGTTCGGCGCCTGTGGCTCAGCGGGCTAAGGCGCCAGCCATGTAAACCTGAGCTGGCGGGTTTGAATCCAGCCTGGGCCCGCCAACCAATAATGACGGCTGCAACCCAAACAAAAATAGCCGGGCGTTCTGGTGGGAGGCAGAGGTAGAGACTCGCTTGAGCCCAGGAATTGGAGGTTGCTGTGAGCTGTGATGCCATGACACTCTACCCAGGGCGACAGCTTGAGGCTCTGTTTCAAATAAATAATAAGTAAATAAATAAATTTTTTTTTGTGATGAGAACATTTAAAATATCATTTTGCCTGGTGTGGTGGTGCACGCCTATAATCCTAGCACTTTGGGAGAGCAAGATAGGCAGATTGCTTGAGCAAGAGCGAGCGGGGTGGGGGTGGGAGGCCTGTGGTCCCAGCTACTTGGGAGGCTGAGAGTTGAGCACAGCAGTTTGAGATTACTATGATTTCTTACTTTCTTTCTTTCTTTCTTTCTTTCTCTCTCTCTCTCTCTCTCTCTCTCTCTCTCTCACTTTCTCTCTCTCTCTCTCTCTCTCTCTCTCTCTTTCTTTCTTTTTCAGACAGAG
>CAUYON010201109.1:0-33093 GCA_963573935.1 Arctocebus calabarensis | reverse complement strand
AACCAAAAAATGGCCGGGCGTTGTGGCGGGTGCCTGTAGTCCCAGCTACTTGGGAGGCGGAGGCAAGAGACTCACTTGAGCCCAGGAATTGGAGGTTGCTGTGAGCTGTGATGCCACAGCACTCTACCCAGGTTGATAGCTTGAGGCTCTGTCTCAAAAAAAAAAAAAGAGTACATAAAGATATTTGCAATACACATATCTGACAAAGGATATGAATCCAGAATACATAAGAAGCCAAGTTAATAAAAAATTAAAAAAATCTTAAAAACAGACAATGCAGTTTTTTTAAGTGGGAAAAATATTCCAAATGGCACTTTATAACAGAAACTAGCCTAATGCCAACAGCAAGTAAAAAGATAAGCACCTTCATTAGTTATTAGGGAAATACGAATTAAAACCACACTATTATACCCATTAGCATAATAGCTAGAATTCTGAAAGCTGAAGATATCAAATGTATATGAGACACATCCTATATACCACCAGTGGGAGGATAAACTGATACTGTTTGATATTATGTATTAATAAGGACCACATTCATAACCTATGACCCAACAGTTCTAACCCTAAGAATGTTCACAACAGAAATGTACACATATAAGAATGTTCATAACAGTATTATTTCTAATAGCCCCACATTGGAAACAATACAAATATGTACCAATAGTATAAGTAAATTATGGCATATTCATGCAATGGAATGTAACACAGATGAATCTCATAAACATAATATCAAAAAAACAAGCTATCCCAAGAGTTCAGTGTATGATTCCAATGAGCAGGCACAGCTAATCTGACAGAAATCAAAACAATGGTTTCCTGTGAATTGTTTAATCAGTGGTAGAAGGCATGAGGGAGGTTTCTGAGGCACTGGCAAAGCCTCGGGTAAAATGTTGACAGTGTAAAAATTCATCAAGCTCTACCACTGTAACGTGTGCATTTGTCTGAATGTAATATTATATTTTAAAAGTTTAAGCAAAATAATCTATTCATTCTTTCAACTCACTGAACATTTGATAGAGGAAATTCTCACTTCCACTAGCCTTCCAGGTGCTCTCCTGTTTCCTTCCTCTGACTTTGACTGGTATAATCAGTACTTCCTGCTATAATCCTCCAAACATAGACTAGACCCACAATTCTGCACACAATTAACTGCTCTTGGTTTACATTATATGCCTTGGAGAATCTGTTCGATTCTATTCCCAATGCCACTCCCAACACCTGCAGAGCAGAGCAGGGGGCATATAGTACTCAAAACATGTGAGTTTCTTTCTTTATTTCTTTTTCACCCATAAATTATGGTAATGGTTTCCTTCCACTTTCCATTCACATGTCAAACTGAATTTCCTAAAATACTCTTTTAAATGTATCATCTGCTTGTTCCTAAGTATTAATTCTCAGGCACAGATTAACTGACAAAGCTAACATCCGAATCCGTAATAATCCACTATCTACACCTCCAGTCTTATCTCTTATTAGTCACTTAACTACTCTAATGAAAAACCATCTACCAAGAAAGATTTTTTTAAAATCAAACCCATTATCCAGATTTCTACTCTAATGCCTTTCCTCACAGTATGCCCTCACTCTCAAATATTTTTTCCTTCTATACCTGACTACTTTTCATTCAAGATCCATATCTTACTTCAACCACTTCAATCCATGTTTATCATTTGTTGATAACCATTTAATAGTTTTTTTTTTTTTTAAGACAGAGTCTCAAGCTGTCACCCTGGGTAGAGAAACATAGTGTCATAGCTCACAGCAACCTCAAACTCCTGGGCGTAAGCAATTCTCTTGCCTCAGCCTCCCAAGTAGCTGGGACTACAGGTGCCCACCACAAGGCCCAACTATTTTTTGCTTGTAGTTGTCATTGTTGTTTGGCAGGCCCAGGCTGATTCGAACCCGCCAGCTCCAGTATGTGTGGCTGGTGCCCTAGCCACTGAGCTACAGGTGCAAGCCTAACAGCTATTAACAGTCTAACAGCTGTTATCCACTTGGCACTTAACTCTTAACCATCAATTATGCACTCATGTGTAAAACTTTAAGATCTTCACAGAAAAGGGTATTTTATACCCATTAGATCTATAAAAGCAAGTGCTTAACAAATAGGGGTAACACAGTACTAATTAATGATCAACCAATACACTGAAGAGGTTTTTAAAAATTATAATAAAAAAGTAAGACACAATTGTAAGAGGGACTTTACCTAATAAATGCAATCAGTGTAATCTGGTTTCTTGAACCCTGAATGAATACCCAACTAAAAAAAAAGTAGAAAATGTCTCACTACTTTAAACTGAACAGAATCAGGTTTTTTCTTTACTATGATAAGATGTTGGCTTGTTTAAATTTAATAAATACTGCAACTAGTTGAACAGAAGTGAAGAAATTCATATTAGGAGAGCCACAAATTCTGGAAAGAGCAGTCCTTGAAAGAGCAGAGTATGTCTAGCTAGCACAGGTCACATAAGAAAAAAAGATGTATCAATGTGAGTTAATTATAAGTGTGTAGACAATAATTAAACAGATTATAGAGTCATAGGCAGGCACAATATCACTCTTTTTACTCCATCATATAAATACCTACAGCAAATAGTAACCACTTGAATTAACAAGTTAACCAGTGAATGAGTGAATGGATATATAGTTGTACCCAACTTAAAGAAACTTAATCAACTTGAACTCATCATTTAATATAGTGTTCAAAATATAAGTTTGACTCTTTCCAATAGATAATTGGACATAAAATGTTTTTGGTATTATATACAATCAGAATAACTTTTAAAAATTCTTAGGAGCTTAAAATTACAACAATCATCTACCCAGCAGTATTTTCCACACAAGTAGTTTTGGAAATGTGTGTATTTCTTACTAAACTTTACATAAATGTTCTAAATTCAATGTCAACCATTTCTAAAAATATATGCCAACAAGTAAAATATGAATAATAAAATGCCTGGAGCTAATTTTAAAATTTTTTATTAAACTGAAATAAGTTAAGTTTTAATCACTAAAATTACATATTATGGATTTTTTTAAAAGAGAAATCATTTCTATCTTTATGTTAGAAAAAAAAAACTCAGTTGAATTTTCTATGATTTGTATTCAATTGTGTTTTGGCCAACATTAAAAAAAGTAAATAGGCTCAGTGCCTGTGGCTTAAGGGGCTAAGGCGCCAGCCACATACACCTGAGCTGGCGGGTTCGAACCCAGCCTGGGCCCGCCAAACAACAATGATGGCTGTAACCAAAAACATAAAACAAAATAGCCAGCGTTGTGGTGGGCGCCTATAGTCCCAGCTACTTGGGAGGCAGAGGCAGGAGACTCGCTTGAGCCCAGGAATTGGAGGCTGCTGTGAGCTGTGATGCCACCACACTCCATCCAAGGTGACAGCTTGAGGCTCTGTCTCAAAAAAAAAAAAGTAAATAATGTGCCTTTATAGTATCCACCAAAGCAAATTTTAAAAATATTTTCAATTACCATCTTCATTCTCTTACCTTCTGTTATTAATTTGCTGCCTCTATGTGTGCACATATGTGTGCTATTAATACCTGTTGACTATACAACTAGCCTGCTATAAATGAAACATACAGAAAACAGCACATATTACACATAACAGAATAGAAGGAAGAGTTCCATACCTGGGTTATTATTAACATTACTTTTGGGTGGTTTCTGAACCGGTTTGGGAAGCGCAGATTCAGTCAAAGCTTTATTAGCAACAGCTTGCTGGGCTTTCTTTATGCTGCTCCCTTCGGATTCCCATGTCTGCTCACCAAGACTCAGCTGCACTGAGAACATCTTAGAAAAACATAAACAGACAAAGAAAACCTTAAGAATTTTTCAAGAAATAAAATAAGCTGAGAAAAAATAAACACACCACATACTCAGAATTTTAGAGCTAGAAGTGACCTTATAGATGATTTGCAAGAAAATGTTACTCTACCTTGTAAAGGAATTTTAAGAGAATACCAAATACCATTCTATCCTACTCAAAGGTTCAATAGTGGTTCTAAGCATATGTCATTTTGGGTAAAATAAATCAAGAAAAAATCTCTTAGGCCAGGAGAGGTGGCTCACGCATGTAATCCTACCACTCTGGGAGGCCAACGCGGGTGGATTGCTTGAGGTCACAAATTGGAGATCAGCCTGAGCAAATGCAAGATCCCATCTCTAACAAGATCCCATCTCTAAAAACAGCCAGGTGTTGTGGCAGGCACCTGTAGTCCCAGCTACTTGGAAGGCTGAGGCAAGAGAATCACTTGAGCCCCAGAGTTTGAGGTTGCTGTGAGCTATGATGCCATAGGACTCCATGGAGGGTGACAAAGTGAGACTCCGTCTCACAAAAAAGAAAAAAAATCTCTTCCCTAAATAGAATCACATTGTTAGTGTTATTCAAATAGTCCTCAGAGAAGCAGAATAAGTACAAAGAGTAAGAGAAGCTGAAAAAAGAGGAGAGAAAAAAAGAGGGATACTACAAGAGAAGCCACAAGGCCCTGTCTCTTCTAACACTTTGATAAAATCTAACAGCTTAAATATCATACTAAGGTATCACCAAGAAATTCTCAATCCCTACAACAAACATTTAACCAGTTACTAAATCCTGCCCACATTTAACCTCATCAATATTTCTCAAAACTTTCTCCTCCCTCTGCCAACAACCCTGCACTGGATCCAGCCTTTCATCATCTTTAACTTAGACGTATTATAATAATATCCCAGCTGATCACTGCTAAAAATAACTTCCTGAAACTCAAATCCAATTTATTACCCCAACTAATACCAGGTTAAAAGCCTTCAAGTATTCACATATCCTACATTCCATTCATACCATATTTCCATATGAGCTCAAAAATCAATTATTAACCTTTAAAATTTAGCATCAGGTTATATAACATGTACATAAATTATTTTACTCCACAGACTGCTTTCTAGTTCATAGGAATGAAAGTATCAACCACAAAACATACATTAATTATGAAGCAACAAATGTGCATTTGCATAGAAGAAATCCAGAAAATATCTAAAGTTATTATCATCAATAATCATACTAATCAACATCATGTAGGAAGTATACATCAACAACTCTGATGTTTAATCTGAATCGATTCATAGGGAAACAAACACACAGAACTAGATTATGGGCTATTCTATAAGACAAATGGCCTACATTCCAAAAAGGACAAGGTCATGGAAGGAAAAAGAAAAAAGAATGCAAGGGCTGTTGCAGATTACAGAATACTAAAGAGACATGAAAAGACATGATAAACATAATGCACGATCCTTGATTAGATTTGTAATGGAAAGGACATTTAGAGGACATTTGAAGATAACTTGGGGAGTTTGATTATGAACCATATATAATAATAGGTTTGGCCATGGTTAAATTTCTTGTGTGATATAAAAAAAAAAAGAAAGAAAGAAATTCTTTGCCTTTCTGCCAGAGCTTCCATCTTCCAGTAATTCACCAAAATGACGAACATAAAGGCAAAGAGGAGAGGCACCCGATACACGTTCTCTAGGCCTTTAGAAAACAGGGAGTTGGGTGGTGCCTATGGCTCAGAGGAGTAGGGCACTTGCTCCATATGACAGAGGTGGTGGGTTCAAACCTAGCCCCAGCCAAAAACTGCAAAAAAAGGAAACATGGACTTGTTCCTTTGGCCACATATATGCAAATCTAAAGAAAGGTGATATAGTAGACATCAAGGGAACGGGTACTGTCCATAAAGGCATGCCACACAAATGTCACCATGGTAAAACTGGAAGAGTTTACAATGTACCCAGCATGTTGATGGCATTGTTTGTAAACAAACAAGTTAAGGGTAAGATTCTTGCCAAAAGGATTAATGTTTGTATTAAAGATAGTAAGCACTCTAAGAGCCAAGATAGCTTCCTAAAACGCATGAAGGAAAAGGATAAGAAGAAGGAAGCCAAAAAGAAAGGTACCTGGGTTCAACTAAAGCACCACCCTGCTCCACCCAGAAAAGCCCACTTTGTGAGAACCAAAGGAAAGGAACTTGAGCTCCTGGAACTCATTCCCTATGAACTCGTGGCATAATAGGCATAGCAAGCTTTGTCACATGCAATGGAAAGACGCCTCCCCAAGGTGCTGGAACCTTTTCCCTATGAACTCATGGCATAATAGGCATAAAAAATAAAAGGCTTCTGTAAAAAAAAAAAATTTCTTGTGTGACAATAACATTGTGGTAATGCAGAATATCTTTAGTCTTAAAAGATAGATCTGTAAGTGTCATGGTAGCTGAAATTTACTTTCAAATTGTTCAAAGAAAAAGTGTCCATATAGAGGGAGCAAGAAAAGTGGCACATATATTAATAACTAATGAATCTGAAAGATATGAGTGTCTATTATATGCATTACTCATTCAATTTTTTCTATAGGTTTCAATTTTTTATATACACAGAACTTGAAAATATTTACCATAATTTGAAATTTGAACTATGTCTTAATACTCACCTACTAAAAATGATTAATTTTTTGTTGTACTCTAATTCAGTTTAAAACATATACCCATGCTAAGGGTGTACATATGGGGCATATAGAAAGGTATAATGGACATTAAGACTCAGAAGGGGGCCTATGGAAGGGGAATGAAAGATGGAAAATTATCTGTTGGGTATAATATAAATTATTTGCGTTATGGGTACATCAAAAGCCCAGACCCAATTCAGAACAAGATGGCTGACTAGAACATGTCTTTTGCAGTCACTTGTGGTAAGATCGAGGAAAAAGGATTCCAGCCACCTCTGGAGTGGGCACAGAAAAACAGCAGAGAACTCCAGGGACCAAAAGGGAAGACAGGATCAGGGAAGATCAGCACAGAAGGCAAGTGTTTGGGTGCCAGTAGAGGCCAGCTGGCTCTCCAGTGGCAGGCAAGAGAGAGAGAGAGCTGTCTTGTAGGCTTTTTTGAACTTGGGTACTCACTAGAGCTACCTTGGGAAAACTTAAGCAAGCAAGTAATCTTGAATAGCACCCAGTGGCTGGCACTGAGCCATCAAGTAGGGTGGAACTCTCATAATTCAGAAAATAGCAGGATGCCACCATTGTAAGAGGGTTACCCAGGAGGAACCTGTCCTAGTGCAACTCCAGTTCTGATATGCCTGCTGAGCTGGGCGGCCAACATGAGGGGTACTTGGGCAGATCCCACTCCCCTGGAAAAGCCACTTTGTGGCCAAAAATACAGTTTGGAAAGGTGAGGTGTATCTCTTAAGTAGGCTGATGAGAGCTTCAGGCTCCCAACCCTGCAGGGATCGAGGTCAAATAAATCAGGAAGACGGAACTAGGTCCCCTTGGGTATAAGACAGTGACATCCAGCCCCTGTGTTACACAGCACAATTAGTGGCATGTTAAGAGTCTCCTAACCCCAGATCAATATGTGTTGTCCAGGAAATATATTACAATATATAAATACGTTATTTTATTTTTCCTTTTTTCATTTCTTTTCCCTGATTTTGTTGTTGTTGTTACATTATTTTTCATTTTTACTTTCTCCCTTAATTAAGGGCTCCATATTTGCTATAATTTTTCTGCTCCTCTTTTTTTTTTTTTTTTTTTTTGAGACAGAGTCTCACTATGTTGCCCTCAGTAGAGTGCCATGGCGTCACAACTCACAGCAACCTCAAACTCCTGGGTTTAAGAGATTCTCTTACCTCAGAGTCCCAAGTAGCTGGGACTACAGGCACCCCGCGACAACACCTGGCTCCTTCTGGTTGCAGTTGTCATTGTTGTTTAGCTGGCCCAGGCCAGGTTTGAACCTGCCAGCCTCGGTGCATGCGGCTGGCACTGTAACCACGGTGCTATAGGCGCTGAGCCTCCTATTTTGTTGTTGTTGTTGTTGAGACACAGTGTCGTTTTTTTCTACCCTGGGTAGAGAGCTGTGGCATCATAGCTCACTTCAGATTCTTGGGCTTGAGAAATCCTCTGGTCTCAATCTCCTCAGTTGCTGGAACTACAGGTGCCCACCACAATATCTGGCTACTTTTAGAGACAAGGTCCTGCACTTGCTGAGGCTCCTCTTGAATTCCAAACTTCAAACAATTCACCTGCTTCAGCATCCCTGAGTGCTAGGATTATAGGCATAATCTGCCCACTTTTGGTTTTTCTTTTTTCAATTTTTTACCTGAGGGTTTTTTGGTTTTATTGTGTTGTGTTACGTTTTGGTTTGCTTTGTTGTATTTTGTTTTGCCATTTTTACTTTCTTCAAAAGTAAGGGCTCCATTTTCAGTATGTGTTTTCTACCCATTTTATCTCTCCTTCCTTTTCATTCCTCTCCTTTAATCTCTCTTTTTATATAGATTTTTCTACTAATCTTTCCCACATAAATTTCTAAACAACAACAAAGTACCTCTTTTTTTACATTTTATATAATTTTATTTTTAATTTTCTTTATATGCTTTTTTTTTCTATTTTTCTGATCTGTTTTATTCTAATTCAATCTGTATTCCATTTACAGGACAGTGCCTCACTCTGAAGCCTGGGATGGGGTGCCATGGCATTGGCCTGCAAAAGGAGACCTCTAGTCTAGGGTGTCCTTCTACCTTGAGCCTTTGGAAAGATGGTATTGGTAGGTTCCCAATATGATATAATGCTGATTTTTTTTTTCTATATTTGGAGAAAGTGGGGTCTTGCTTTTGATCAGGCTGCTAAGGTGCTCCTGACCTTGAGGTACCCTCCCAGCCCATCCCCCCAGAGGCCTGGAATTGTGGATGTGGGTCAAAGTACCCTGCTGAACATCATTATTCCCATTTCCCTGTTTTTCTTATCTCCTTTTTTCCATTTTTTTTCCTTTCACTCCCTTCCCCCCATATTTTCTCTTTTTCTTCCTTTTCTCCCTTCTCATTCTTTATTCTTCTCTTCCTTCTGGCCCTATACCAAAAGGCCACTTCAATACCTAAGCACAGAGACAAGGTGATTTAAAGAAAAAAAAGAAGTAAAAAGAAAAGTAGAGGAAGGAAGTGAACAGAAGAAAATACTCATGAGGAGGAACCAATAGAAGAATTCTATTGTTCTGGTGACATGAAAAACCAGAACAGATTAACACCCCCTCTCCAAGGAATCTTGAGGTAGCTACCGCAGAGGATTCCACCTATACAGGATTTATGGAATTGACAAAAAAGGAATTTAAAATATGGATAGCAAAAACAATAAAGGGAATTGAAGGAAAAGTGGAGAATAACCAACCTAAAATTCAAAAACTGACCCAAAAGCTGGATGCAGTGGCTCACATCCATAATCCTAGCACTCTAGGAGGCAGAAGTGCATGGACAGTTTGAGCTCACGGATTCGAGACCAGCCTAAGCAAAAAGTACAACCTCGTCTCTACTAACAATGGAAAAACTGAGGCAAGAGGACTGCTTAAACCCAAGAGTTGGAGGTTACTATGAGTTATGACACCACAGCACTCTACTCAGGGCAACAGATTGAGACTCTGTCTCAAAAAAAAAAAAAAAAAAAAAACCCAAAAAGAATGAAAGACATGAAGAAATTAGAAAGGACGTATCAGAGCTTAAGGAAATGAAGGAATCATTCAAGGAATTTAAAGATGAAGTAGAAAGAATAACAGATTAGACCAGGAAAGAAAGAATCTCCAGAGCTAAAGGATAAAGCTCTTAAACTAACCCATGCAATGGCTCAGCGCCTGTGGCTCAACAGGCTAAGGCGCCGGCCACGTACACCTGAGCTGGTGGGTTCGAATCCAACCCGGCCCGCCAAACAACTATGACGGCTGCAACCAAAAAATGACCGGGCATTGTGGGCGGGTGCCTGCAGTCCCAGCTACTCGGGAGGCGGAGGCAGGAGACTCGCTTGAGCCCAGGAATTGGAGGTTGCTGTGAACTATGATGCTACAGCACTCTATCCAGGATGACAGCTTGAGGCTCTGTCTCAAAAAAAAAAAAAAAAAAAAAAACTAAGCCATGCAATGAAAGAGGAAGAAAAGAAGAGAGAGAAAGCTAAGTGTTCACTCAGAGAACGAAGGAACTTCAAAAAGAGGGCAAATATACAAATTATAGGTATCCCTGAAAGGGAAGAAGAACATCCCAAAGGAATGGAAGACCTCCTGGAGGATATTATAATGAAAATTTCCCAAACTGGGCATGGTGATACACACCTATAATCCTAGCACTCTGGGAGGCTGAGGCAACTAGATAGCTTGAGTTAATGGGTTGGAGACTAGCCTGAGCAAAACCACAACCCCGTCGCTATTAAAAATAGAAAAACTGAGGCAAGAGGATCTCTTGAGATCAAGAGTTAGAGGTTGCTGTGAGCTATGATGCCACAGCACTCTACTCAGGGCAACAGCTTGAGACTGTCTCAAAAAAAAAGAAAAAAGAAAAGAAAAGAAAATTTCCCAAGCATCACCAATGATTCTCACACACTAGTTTCAGAGAGCTATCAAACCCTAAGTATCTCAACACAAACTGGGTATCTGCAAGACACACTGTAATGAACAGTCCAAAGTCAAGAAGAAAGAGAAAACTCTAGAAGCAGCCATGAGTAAGCTCCAATTGTCCTACAGGGGCAGATCCATCAGGGTAACAGAGGACTTTTCAGCAGAAACCTTTCAAGCCAGAAGGGAATGGTCATGTACGTTTAACCTTCTTAAACAAAACAATTTTCAGCCCAGAATTCTGAATCCTGCTAAACTAAGCTTCAAATTTGATGGAGAAATCAAACCTGTTACAGACAAGCAAACATTGAGAAAATCTGCCAAAACAAGAACCAGCTTTACAGGAAATACTTAGACCTGTTATCCACACTGATCATCAAAACAGAACACCAGCAAAGTAAACACCTAGAAACTAAAGGACAAAACATAGCTTCCACTATGGGGAGAAGGATCAAACTAAGCAATGGACTTTCAACAAATAAATAAATAGAACTCCACCATACTTATCAATTCTCTCAATAAATGTAAATGGCTTGAAATCCCCACCGAAGAGGCACAGGCAGCTAATTGGATTAAAAAAAAAAAAAAAAAAATCACAAGCTAGAAACGCACCTAACCTCAAAGGGCAAAACAAGACTCAGGGTGAAGGGTTGGAAAACATTATTTCAGGCAAATGAAAATCAGAAGAGAGGACGGATTGCAATCTTATTTTCAGATACAAGTGGATTTAAAGCAACTAAAGTAAAGAAAGAAAAAACAGTCAATTCATTCTGGTGAAGGGAACAACACAACAGGAGAACATTTAAATTCTAAATATTTATGCACCCAACTTACATGGTCCCAGATTTATGAAACAGACTTCAATTGATCTATACAATATGATATCCTACAACACCCTAATAGCTGGAGGAGACTTTAACACTTCTTGGACAAAACTGGACAGATCCTATAAAGGGAAACTAAACAAAGAATTAAGGGACTTAAATGTGACCCTAAAACAATTGGGACTTACTAGACATATACAGAACATACTATCCCAAATGAATATACATTCTTCTCATCAGCTCATGGATCATACTCCAAAATAGATCATATTCTAGGACACAAATCAAACCTCAACAAAATTAAAAGAACTGAAATTTTACCTTGTATCTTTTCAGACCACAAAGCAATAAAGGTGGAAATCAAGTGCAATAAAAATTTTCATCCCCACACAAAGTCATGGAAACTAAACAACCTTATCCTGAGTAACAGTTAGGTCAATGAGTAGATAAACAAGGAAATTTTTTAATTCCTCGAACATAATAATGAAGCCATAAGCTACCAAAGCCTGTGAGATACTGCAAAAGCAGTCCCAAGAAGGAAATTTATCACATTAGATAACTACATCCAAAAAACAAAAAGAGCACACCAACAACTTAAAGAAGCATCTCAAAGAAATAGAAAAGAACAGTCCAATCCCAAACCTATCAGAAGAAAAGAAATAACCAAAATTAAATCAGAAATAAAAGAAATTGAAAACAAAAGAAATCATTCAGAAAATCAGTGACACAAAAAATTGGTTCTTTGAAAAGATAAAATTAATAAACCTTTGGCCAGATTAACTAGAAAGAGAAAAGATCTCTAATAATCTCAGTCAAAAAGAAAAAGGAGAAATAACAACACATAGCACAGAGAAAAGAGATTATCTCTGACTACTACAAAAAAACTCTATGCCCAGAAATTTGACAATGTGGAGGAAATGAGCCAATACCTGGAATCACAATATCTTCCTAGATTTAACCAGGAAGAAACAGATCTCTTGAACAGACCAATATCAAGCGCTTAAATTAAAGAAACAATAAAAAAGCTTCCAATAACAACAACAAAAAATCCTTGGACCAGATGGCTTCACAGCAGAATTCTATCAAACCTTCAAAGAAGAGCTTATACCTATACAGCTTATATACATATTCCAAAACATTGACAAGGAAGGAATCTTCCCCAACACATTCTATAAAGCAAACATCACCCTGATACCAAAACCAGAAAAGGACTGAACTAAAAAGAACTACAGACCAATTTCATTGATGCAAAAATATTCAATAAAATCTTAGCAAATAGATTACAACTACACATTTAAAAAATTATACATTACAATCAAGTAGATTTTATCCCAGGGATGCAAGTCTGCTTTAACATACACAAATCCAAAAATATAATTCATCATATAAATAGAATCAAAATTCAAACCATATGATCCTTTCAATAGATGCAGAAAAAACATTTGACAAAATATAGCATCTGTTTCCAACAAGAACACATAAGAATATAGGCACATATGGCACATTTGTTAAACTGACTAAAGCCATCTATGACAAATCCACAGCCAATATTATACTGAATGGAGTAAAACTGAAAGCTTTTCCACAGAGAAATGGAACCAGACAAGGATGTCCACTACTATTCAATATAGTGCTGGAAGTTCTAGCTAATCAGACAAGAAAATTAGACATGAAAAAGAGGTGAAGGGCATTCAAACGAGGGTAACAACCTCTTATTCTTTGCTGATGATATGATCTTACACTTAGAAAACCCCAGAGACTTGACCACAAGACTCCTGGAAGTGATCAAGAAATATAGTAAATCTCAGGGTATAAAATCAATGTCCACAAATTAGTCACCTTTGTTTACAGCAATAACAACCATATTGAGAAGCAAATCAAGGACACGATAGCCTTCATGGTAGCTTCAAAGAACATGAAATACCTAGGAATATACCTTAAAAAAGAGGTAAAGGACCTCTACAAAGAAAATTATGAAACACTAGAAAAAAATAGCAGAAGATATTAACAGATGAAATTACAAATGATGCTCATGGCTTAGAAGAATCAACATTGTTAAAATATCCTTACTACCGGCTCAGCATCTGTGGCTCAATGGGCTAAGACACCAGCCACGTACACCTGAGCTGGTGGGTTCGAATCCAGCCCGGGCCCGCCAAACAACGATGACGGCTGCAACCAAAAAATGGCCGGGCGTTGTGGCAGGCCCCTGTCTACTCGGGAGGCCGAGGCAAGAGAACCGCCTAGCCCCAAGGAGTTGGAGGCTGCAGTGAGCTGTGACGCCACGGAATTCTACCAAGAGTTAATAAGTGAGACTCTGTCTCAAAAAACAAAACAAAACAAAACAAAAGTGAAAGCCAGACTTCGGGTTATATTACAAGTCCACAGTGATCAAAACAGCATTATACTGGCACAAAAATAGTTTCCTAGACATATGGAACAGAATTCAAACCAAGAGTTGAAACCAGTCTCTGATCACCATCTGATTTTCAATAAACCAAACAAAAGCATACACTGGGGGAAAGAATCCCTATTCAATAAATGGTACAGGAAGAACTGGATAACCACATGTAAAAGACTGAAACTGGACCCGCATCTTTTTACCACTTATAAAAATTGACTCAAGAAGGACAAAAGATTTAAATCTAAGACATGAAAAGATCAAAATCCTAGAGGAAAATGTGGGAAAAACTCTTATGGATGTTGACTTGGCACCTATAGCTCAGTGGCTAGGGCGCCAGCCACATATACCAGAGCTGGTAGGTTCAAACCTGGCCCAGGCCTGCCAATGACAACTACAACAACAACAACAACAAATAGCCGGGCATAGTGGCAGGTGCCGGTAGTCCCAGCTACTTGGGAGGCTGAGGCAAAAGAATGTCTTAAGCCCAAGAGTTTGATGTTGATATGAGCTGTGATGCCATAGCACTCTAACGAGGGAGACATAGTGAAACTCTGTCTCAAAAAAAAAAAAAATAATAATAATAACAAAAACTCTTATGGATGTTGGCCTGGGAAAGATTTTATGAAGAGGACTTCAGTGGCAACAACATCAAAAATAAACAAATGGGACTTAATTAAGCTGAAAAGCTGCACAGCTAAGGACACAACAATTAAAACAAAGAGACAATAAATAAATAAATAAAACAAATGAGACAACCTTCAAATTAGGAAAAGATATTTGCATATTACGAATCTGACAAAGGGCCGATAACCAGAACTTACAGAGAACTCAAATTATTCAATTAAAAAAAAAAACAGAGCAAACAATCTCATCTATCACTGGGCAACAGACATGAACAGAACCTCCTCTGAGTAAGACAGAAGAATGGCTAGCAAACATATGAAAAAATGCTCATTGTCGCTAATCATCAGAGAAATGCAAATCAAATCCACCCTGAAATGTCACCTAACTCCCGTGAGAACAGCCCATATCACAAAGTTCCAAAGCTTCAGATGCTGGCATGGATGTGGAGAGAAGGAAACACTTCTATACTGTTAGTGGGACTGCAAACTAATACAGCATCTTTGGGAAGAAGCATGGAGAATCCTCAAAGAACTCAAATCAGACCTCCCATTTGATCCCACAATCCCACTGCTTGGCATTTTGCTACCCAGAAGAAAAATCATTTTATCATAAGGACACTTATACTAGATTGTTTACAGCAGCCCAACTTACAATCACCAAGATGTGGAAATAACCTAAATGCCCATCAACCCAAGATCAAGAAGCTGTGGTGGGCTCAGCACCTCTGGCTCAATGGGCTAAGGCACCAGCCACATACACCTGAGCTGGCGTGTTCAAATCCAACCTGGGCCTGCTAAACAACAATGGCGGCTGCAACCAAAAAATGGCCGGGCGTTGTGGCTGCACCTGTAGTCTCAGCTACTTGGGAGGCAGAGGCAAGAAACTCGCTTGAGCCCAGGAATTGGAGGTTGCTGTGAGCTGTGATGCCACAGCACTCTATCCAGGGTGAAAGCTTGAGGCTCTGTTTCAAAAAAAAAAAAAAGAAGCTGTGGTGTATGTATATACAATGGATTACTATTCAGTTATAAAAAAGATGGAGATATTACCTCTTTTGTATTAACCTGGATGGAGTTGAAACACATTCTTTTTAGCAAAGTATCACAAGAATGGAAAAGCAAGTACTCAATGTACTCAATACCCATAAATGATTTAATACATGCCCACAGAAGAGAAAAATTCGAGTCAATTCAATAAGAAGGGGAGGGAAGGAGAGGAGGGAGGAAGATTATTGTGCTCCTAATTAACGGGCACAATGTGGAGGTACATGGCACACCTCCGGGGGGCAACAGGGTCTACACAACTACAACAGGGTTTATATCTGAGAAATGGAAACACTGTAATCTAATTCTTTATACCCTCAAGTTAACCTGAAATTAAAAAAGTATAAATTAAAAAAGGCCCTGGCTCGGCGCCTGTGGCTCAACGGGCTAAGGTGCCAGCCATGTACACCTGAGCTGGAGGGTTTGAATTCAGCCCGGGCCCGCCAAACAACAATGACAGCTGCAACCAAAAAAAAAAAAAAAAAAAAATGGCTGGGCATTGTGGCAGGCACCTAAAGTCCCAGCTACTTGGGAAATGGAGGCAGGAGACTCTCTTGAGCCCAGGAATTGGAAGTTGCTGTGAGCTGTGATGCCACAGCGCTCTATCCAGAGTGACAGCTTGAGTCTCTGTCTCAAAAAAAAATTTAAAAAGGCCCAAACCACTACTATACAATCATCTGTTAACAAACAACTTGCACCCCTAAATCTACTTAAATAAACAATAAAATAAAATAAAATATATACCTAAAACTTATCTTTAAAACATTTATCTGATTTTACAATTTTTTAATGACTGGCTCTTTTTCTTTTCAAAGTGGTATTTAACTAAGAACTTCGCCACAAAAAATGAGAATTCTGAAGGCTTTCTATGATACATAAAACCTTTTAATACAATACACACACACACACACACAAGGAAAAAATAAAAATGGTAATACACACCAATAACATCCATTATCATGTATGCTTTATCTTATATCTCTTGCAATTGCAGAAGTCAAATGTGACTTGAGTGTTACAATTATAATACAGTTTTTTCCTTTCTTAAAATGTGTGTTCATTTTTTGGTACCCTCTGTATATAAACTCATATATTACCTCATTATGCTTAAAAACAAAAATACCCAGTGAATAATAGTGTGAGATTCCTGAAAGCTTTAGGAAAACATATTAGTCTGAATTTCTCTAGACCTGACCCATCCTAAACAATAATCACATTAAGTCTAATTGTATGCTAGGCATCTCCACAAACTCAAGAGGTATAAAGTCAAGTAAAACCTCATCTCCTCTTACTCCATCCACTCCAAATCACTTCACACTTCAAAATGTCCCATCAATGAAGTCCCAATGAAGTTCCAAAATACTTCATTTACCTCCTCTGCCTCTAATCTTTCCTCCCTCCTAATCACCAGATGTCACCATGTTCCCAATCTCACAAGTCAGGCACCTCTGAGTAATCTTCCATTCTCTCCTGCATCCAATTATCAAACTACTTATTCAACTTCAGAAGCGTTTTTCAAATCTGGCTTTCCTTCTTTATACTCTTTGCCAATCAAGTGAGTACTGGAGAGTATCAGCTCTCTCTCTCCTAAAATACTACAAAAGCATCTGTGACATAGTAAGAAATTTATATTGGTCTCTGCCCCTAGTTCCTAACATAAAGCTCCTGAAACCTTGTATTTCCTGAGTGACAGGGAAGCTGGACACATCTTCTGTTCTGACACATGCTCTTTGATTCCAGCTGCTAAGACAGAGCTCCTGAATCCCTTGGTCTTTCCTGGGAGATAGAAGCATCTTTAGTTCTAATGAGGTGACTCTTGGTGAGCTCCTAGATAACATCCAGAAGAGGGCTGGTCACCAGAAAAACCAAGCCATGATTGAAAGTTTAGGCTTGTCAGCCCCATCACCCTCATCCTCCAGGGAGGGAAGAAGGGCTGGAGATTGAGTTACTAACTTATCATCCCTAAAGACAGGGTTTGGAAATCTTCTAGAATGGTGAACTTATGGAGGAGCTGGGAGGGTGGCACATTCAGACAGGGCTCAGATGCACCATTTCCCTTCCCACATGCTTCCCACATTGTACTTCTTTATCTAATTGTTCATCTATCTCCCAAGACTTTGCAATATCTTTCATAATAAACTGGTATATATAAGCAAATATTTCCCTGAGTTTAATGAGGTGTTATAATAAATTATCAAACCTGAGGTAAGAATGCTGGGACACACCAATTTACAGAAGTTTAGAAGACCTAGACTTGTGATTGGCATCTGAAGTGGGGCAGGCTGGTAGGAATGAGACTTTCACCTATGGGATTTGCACTAACTGCAGGCAGTTAGGGTCAGAATTGAGTTAACATGTAAGACATCAAGTTGGTGGCATGCTGAGAATTGGAAAATTGGAAAACTGGTCAGTGTAGAATAAACCTCCACGTACACACATTTTTTCAGAGTATAGTGTTGACAGAACAGGAAAAAATTTTCTTTCTGTCCCAAAGTAATTCCCTTAACATTAGATTCTCACATTCAAACTACTCTTCTCACTTCCACCAAAATGAACATTCAGTAAAATACAAATGCTTCCAATCAAGCCTCTGCTTTTCTAAAACCTCTCTTAAGGTAACTACTACAATAAAATAGTAATTGTTCTTTTTTGAGCCACTCTGTCACCTAGGCTAGAGTGCAGGGCTGTCTTCAACCTCCATCTCCTGTGCTCAGCTATCCTCCTCCTCAGTCTCCTCACCCTGCACCCTTCCCACCCCATCTCACCCACCAGTTACAAGGACTACAAGCACACACCATCATACCAGGCAAGTTTTTCTACTCTTTCATAGAGACATTTCTACTTTATTGTAGAGACAGGGTCTCAGGGTCTTGCTCTTGCTCAGACTGGTCTCAAACTCCTGGCTTCAAGTGATCCTCAGTCTCAGCCTCTCAAACTGCTAGATTACAGAGGTGAGGCAACATGCCCAGCCTAAATTTAGTGTGATCTAAAAGAATCTTAAACCTCTCACCCTACTGAATGGATCCCCTCTGGGCCAAGGGTACTCTACAAATACCCTAAAGCTGAGTGGCTGGCCATAAGAAGGGAGGTGAAACATGCCTCCTTACGCCCCCTTCCCTTCTAAAAGTTATCCTTTGTCACTCACCAACAGGCCTAAGGCTATACAAGGCAAAGGTTAAAGCAGACCTGCAAGCAGACCTGATGTGAATTTACTTAACAGAGCCCTTAAGCGTGCATATACATCCAAAAAAAGTTTAATGGCTTCTGATTAATAAACTTCCTTATCTTAACTTAAAACATACCAAACCTTTACATAAACTTTATTTTTTTAACCAATTATAAATCAAAAAATATTTAAATCCATCTATACCGGTAATGCCCAGTCTGCTTAGAGATATCCTGCCTTTGGAGGCCAAACCAATGTATACTTCCCATGTATTGATTTATGACTTTACATGTAATTTCTCTCCCCCGGAAATTTATATCAAATTGTAACCAAACCATGATGACACCACTTGCGCAAGGCTTCCTGAGCGTGGCTCTCACAGCCTTAGTCCCACATATTTGGCTCAGAATAAACCTCTTTAAATTATATTACACAAATTTGGGTCTTTTCTGTTGACACTCATAATTTTAACAGAGAATTCTGGAAAAACACTATTTATGAGTTTAAGTCAAATTGTGACCATTTAATACAAGCCACAAATGAAAATTATCTTTCTAACTCTTGGTTTTATTTCTTCTTTAAGTGAAATGAGGCTAACAGGAACACATAGTATAGTAGCCAAAATTAAAACGAAATGCCTCCATTTGAAAAGGCAGAAATTGTCAAACTAGATGAAAAAGCTAAACCAAACTAAAAAATGTAGTTCAAGTACAAAGGCACATATAGTTTTAAAGTAATGGCGATAGGGCCCAGCACAGGGACCCGCCCTAAACAGAACCGAAGGCAGAGACACAGAAACAAGTACACAAGTCCCACCCAGGAAGGAATGTGTACACCAATCTCCACCACCCCAACCCCTATCTTCCCACCTGCCTTAACCCATGTGCTGACTTCCTTTTCAAATTCAGCCCGTTCGCACCTAAGTGAATAAAAGCCATGTTGCCCCCACAGAACCTGGACTCCATTTCCTTTTGTTCACTTCTTGGCATAACCTCTCAAATGGGATAGAAAAAAAACTTATGCTGACATAAATCCATGATAAGTTAGAATGGCTATATTAATATCAGACAAAGTAGGTTTCAGAGTAAAGACTGTAACTAGCAGCAAAGAAGGTCTACGGATAAAGGGACCAATTAATCGAGAATACCTATCAATCCCAAACATTTAGGTACCTAGAAACAAAGCTTCAAATATAGGCTTGGCACCCGTAGCTCAGTGAGTAGGGTGCTGGCCACATACACGAAGGCTGGCAGGTTCGAGCCCAGCCTGGGCCTGCCAAACAACAATAACAACTGCAAAAAAATAGTTGGGCATTGTGGTGGGCACCTGTAGTCCCAGCTGCTCTGGAGGCTGAGGCAAGAGTTTGAGGTTGCTGTGAGCTATGATGTGCCAGCACTGACGCACCAGCACTCTACAGAGGGCAACATAGTGAGACTCAGTCTCAAAAACAAAAAAAAAACAACAAAAAAAGAAATGTATTTGGCCTTTGTCCCTGGTTCTTATAACAGGGCTCTTATCAATAAAAATCCTGGAATTCCCTGATAGTTTCTTCATAATGAGCTCCTTTAATAACTGCTGAGTTTAGGTTAATAAGGTTACTTAGGAAGGGACCCCCAAGGTAGCTTCAGGATGGAACAAGGCACCAGAAAGACCAAATGATTAGAAGAGAAATGGAATTTTCAGCCCTCCTACCTTCAACACCCCCTAACCTGAGAAGGGGCCTAAACAACCAAATTCATCTAACTCTTGGTTTTCATTCTAAACTAGAAGGGTCGGGCATTGAGGCTCACGCCTGTAATCCTACCACTCCAGGAGGCCAAGGCAGGTAAATTGCCTGAGTTCACAAGTTCGAGATCAGCCTGAGCCAGAATGAGACCTCCTCTCTAAAAATAGCCGGGCATTGTGGCAGATGCCTGTAGTCCCAGGTACTTGGGAGGCTGAGGCAAGAGAATCCCTTTAAGCTCTAGACTTGGAGGTTGCTGTGAGGTATGACATCACACACTCTACAGAGGGCAACATTCTAAGACCCTGTCTCAGAAAAAATGAAAAGAAGAGCAAATTACCCTACACAAACAAACAACCTTACTTTGTTAAGTACATTCAAAGAATGAAGTAAACCCCTGACAAGGAACTAAAGGAAATAATGGATGAAAATGCAGGAAATATCAATAAAGAGATAGAAATCACAAAAAGGAATCAAATAGAAATTTTGGAGTTAAAAAGTATAAGAGCCAAAATAAAAAACTGACTAGAGTTCAACAGCAGATCAAGCTGGGCAAATCTAGCAAGAAATTCTTTTTTTTTATAAAAGACTACTTAACTATAAGGCCACTGGATGATACTGCCTCCCTCAGTGATCTATTCCAAAGTCAACCATCTAAAAGGGCCAGCAGTAGTGCAGCTTTTTTTTTTTTTTTGCAGTTTTTGGCTAGGGCCAGGTTTGAACCCACCACCTTCAGTATATGGGGCCAGTGCCCTATTCTTTTGAGCCACAGGCACCACCCAGCTTTCTTAACACTTAGTCATGCCTATCAACTTATCAAAATAGGAAAATAATGGAAAAGGAGATCATTTTATGTTATTCATGGGTCTTTTCCTTATATTCTAATTATAATAACTTTATTTTGAGACCTGAGAAAAATCAAAACAAGAATCTGAAGAAAAAAATAAAGAACTGCCTAGGAAATACAGCAATGTTATAATAACTTATATTAATGTAAGTTATACCAACTTGCTTTAGAGTTCAATTAGAAAGTACGCATAAAAATAAAAAGGAGCAAGGCAAACAAATAATTATTTTTCATTTGATAATCACATAAAACATTGTCAGATTATGTGAGAATCAAAAGGGAAAAGAAGCAAGCAGGTAGGGAACTCACTACTTATTATCAAGATGTATGAGAAGACAATTCTGTATCACCTTGAAGACATTAACCTCTGTCAGAGTTTTCTCAACTTGGGATGTATATTTCAGTCATTTCAGAGCTCTAAAAAAAATCCTGATTTGTGAGCCTCACCCAAGCCTCAAGCTGTCACTCATTTATTTATTTTCAATGAATAGCCAAAGTTGAGAACCCACACCATATAGATAAGCATATGTGGGGTTGGGGGGTAAAGAGGTGTGAATTACCATACATTAATGTCCTAAGAAAATCAATCAATTAGAACTAGGTTTAGGGCTCGGCGCCTGTGGTTCAATGGGCTAAGGCACCAGCCACATACACCTGAGCTGGCAGGTTCAAATCCAGCCCCTGGGTTACAAAAATTATAATTATAACCTGCCAAACAACAAAGACGGCTGCAACCAAAAAATGGCCAGGCTTTGTGGTGGGCGCCTGTAGTCCCAGCTACTTGGGAGGCGGAGGCAAAAGACTCGCCTGAGCCCAGGAATTGGAGGTGAGCTGTGATGCCATGGCACTCTATCCAGGGTGACAGCTTGAGGCTCTGTCTCAAAAAAAAAAGAAAGAAAGAAAGAACTAGGTTTAGGTTCGGCACCCATAACTCAGTGGTTAGGGCACCGACCACATACACCACAGCTGGTGGGTTCAAACCCACCTGGTCCTGCTAAACAATGACAACTACAATAAAAAAAAATAGCTAGGCATTGTGGTGGACACCTTGTAGTCCCAGCTACTTGGGAGGCTGAGGCAAGAGAATCGCTTAAGCCCTTGAGGTTGCTGTGAGCTGTGATATCTAAGCACTCCACTGATGGTGTCAAAAAATAAATAAATAAATAGAACTAGGTTTAAATCTTTCTTGCCAGAAATAATTTATTTCATTAAAATACATTTTATGTCTCACTTAAAGCCACTGGTAGACATGCCATGAATACAAACGATTTTGCTTTTCACAAAAGGGATCCAGCCCATTAATATTACTTAAAATATCATCTTTCATTCAAGAATATAACAATTATTCTAATATTTAACTTTTAAAAAATGAGCTAGAGACTAAATGAGGCAATCTACAACCAAAGCACCTACAGTAATAGGCACAGGTTGACAAAAGGGATCTCCATTATCTCCTTAAAATTCAAAGGAATCCTGGGACTACCTAGAAATAAGAAGAGACTCACTGTGGTCCACTTTCACCACAACAAACCCATTCAACCTTTGAGACCCTAGAAATGAGAGAATGAGACAGATATAAAGTCAGATGACAATCTCCTCCAAAAATTATAATTATTCCTAAAGAATATCAGGGAATATTAGAGAAATTCAAATTCTTTCTGAAGTCTCCAGAATTTTCTCAGGTAGCCTGGCCTTCCCTTACCAAATGTTGAGGGTCTAGCTCAGGGATCCTCAAACTTTTCAAATAGGGGGCCAGTTCACTGTCCCTCAGACTGTTTGAGGGCTGGACTATAGTTTAAAAAAAAAAAACTATGAATGAATTCCTATGCACACTGCACATATCTTATTTTGAAGTAAAAAAACAAAACGGAAAGGAGTAGAGCACCAGTCCCCCCCCCCATATACCGGAGTACGTGGGTTCAAACCCAGGCCCGCCCAAAAACTGCAAAAAAAAAAAAAGGGAACAAATACAATATTTAAAATGAAAAAGAAAAGGCACCCCCTATCTGCAAAAAAAAAAAAGACCTCCTAACTTCAGGAAAAAAAGGCTCCTCTTAACGGCAAAAAAGGCCCTACTAACAACAAAATAAAAAAAATAAATAAAATAGACCTCCTAACTTCAAAAATATATAAATCCTAACTTATTCTTACCTCGGTCCTCAGGCAGCAGCAGGCTCTGCAGAGGCAAGCTCGTGACTCCTCCAATCAAGAGTCTCAGTCTCACTCAAGACTGAGAGGAGGAGTCAAGAGACAGAAAAAAGGAGGGGAGTCGGAGAGTGCTGCGCACATGCCACACATGCGCGCTGCGGCCTGGGACGAGTCGGCTGCTAAGCAGGACAGGCACTGGTAGCAGTAACACCTGGCAGTGGGCCGTAGTTTGAGGACTCCTGGTCTAGCTCTTCCCTGCTAGTGTTATACCAACACCACCCTAGCCTTAAACCTGAATATCCATGAGCATTCAGGAGGCACTTCAGAATTGGTATCAATTAGTCTAGCTAAAATACCAGAGGTAGGAAGACCCTGCCCCATAGTATTTCTACTTCTGCAGAACTAGAACTCACTTTTGAGACAAATGGGGCACTCCTCAAAGGAAATGTAAGTCTTTGAGAGTTTGAATGCTTTCAATGAATGCTTAGAAACACATTCTTTCTCTGGATTATAACTGAAGATTTAGGCCAAGATCTTAAAAGCAAATATGGGAAAAGCAATGAACGTATTCTATCTTTTATTGTACATGCTGAATTCTTCTAACACATTTTAGCTTGCCAATTTCTATTTGTACATGAATACATAAAAATTACTCTTCTACTTCACAATTTGTCTTTGCTTTTAACCTAAAAGCAACATCAAGACAATTTAAAAGGAAAAACTATTTTTAAATATCAAAAATCCTACTGCCAAAATAGCAATCACAAAGTCCTAAAATAGTTATTTAATCATAGCAGTGATGGTGATTTGATATACTCACATAAGTTAACCCAAAGAAATACATTATCAGAGTAGTAGAATAACAAAAGTGGAGTCCCCCCAAAAAATGATTAATAGACACATACTATCAGATACACATTTTTAAAAATAGGAAAAGATCAATAATAAAATTATCAAATATTTTTCTTCTTAAATCTATCTTCTCTGAATAGATTCAACACAATGGGAAAAACATCTGAATAGCAGCTTGCTTCAAATAAAATTTTTCCTTATTCACTATTTTTAAAGTCCATTTGGAGAGTAAATTTAGTTCTGTTTTCTAAATGTACTCTTTTATATCCATTTTATATCCATTCCTCTTAAAAGTTACAACAAAGAACCATTAGTCCCTTTTTTTCTTTTAGAAAATCTCAGCCCCAGATATCTACATATAAAGATAATTCAATTTTTCAATCATTCATTCACTCACTCAACAAATACTTATTGTGTACCTCACAAATATTTATACAATACAATCCCTCCACTCTCGCACTAGGGATTATGACTGCCCTAATAGAGTTTACACTATTTTTGTAGGAGACAAACAATAAAATAACATGTAGTATTTGAAGGTGCTAAGTCCTACTGAGAAAACTAAGGAAAGTGAATATATACTTTGGGTGAGAGAAAGAGAGAGAGAGAGACAAAGATCAGGAATTCTGTTTTAGATGCGCTCAGTTTGAGATGTCAGTTAGATACCCAAGTATAGATAAAAGTAAGCAGTTAAATATACAATTCTAGAGTACAGAGAATGGCTCATAAATCTGAACATTACATAGTATTGGCGTGCACATGTTATTTAAAGCTGTGAGACTGTATGAGATCACTAAGGGATAAATCAAGAAAGTGAGGCAAGGTCCAAGGTCTGCAGGGCCCTACAACATTAGAAAGTCTGGGAAATGGGTGGGGTGGGAGGTGGGGAGGATTGCTGGAACAATCATCTACTATTCAGACACTGAAATCGCCAAAAAATTAAAACAGGAGGAATGCTGAAGAGGGGGAAAGTTTCAAAAGAAACTTTAAGAACGTGGCCAGTGAAATAAATTGGAAATGCAGAAGAAATAGTGTTTTGGAAACCAAATAATTAAAGTCTTTCAATAAGTTTGACTGATCACTTATATCACATACAGCTGATAGGCAAGAAATGTTAGTACTGACAACTGATAGTACTGACCACTCATCATTGAACACAGAGGTAGCTGGCGACCTTCATTAGGTCAACTTTTAAGACCAGTTTTGAATGGTAAGAGAGGTAAAAACAAAATCCTGAATAAAGGGAAAATGGCAAAATTGCAAACAGCTAGTACAGACAACTCTTTTTAAGTAGTTTGGTTGCAAAACAAAGAAGAAATAAGGTTACAAACTGGAGGAGGAAGTAGAGCCAAGAAATTTCCTTTTAATATGGGAAAAAATAATAGCATGTCCCTATGCTGTAACATGCCATTAATACATTAAAAGGAGAAACTAATGACAAAGAAGAAAGGATGAGAAGTGGAGAAGGCAGAGGAGCAGAGCTGGGGAAATGGCCTTGAATGGGTGGAAACGGCTTGCCATCCAGGACATAAATACAGGGGTTGGCCTCTCGGGAAATTCATCCATAATTTTAGAAGGGAAGGCTGGTGTGGAAGTCCAGATGTGGGACTGGTATTATACCAAGGAAGTACCTTACCAAGAGAGGCAAGATGGCTAAAACTACAGACATACAAAGGCATGTAGAATTAAAGCTGATTAAGGGACTATGGGAAGACTGAGGGAAGCAAGAAACAGTTTAAAAAAAAAAAAAAGTGGCTTTGTAGTATAGTATGGAAGGACCGTTCAAGTTACATTACCAATGGGAAAGAACTAGAAAGGGGGAAAGTAATGTCAGACAGAGATAAACACTTGCAAATGAAATTATGCAGTTATTGGTAATGATAAGGTCAAGAGTGCAATTACAGGAATGGTGGCTGAAGGAGAGTGGAGGACAAGATCTTGGAGAAGTTCAAGGAGCTGAAAGGTCAGCATTCTGGAACAATCCTCTACTATTCAGATGTTGAAATTGCCAAAAACTAAAATAGGAGGAATGCTGAAGAGAGTGAAAGTGAGCCATGAGAAATGTGACAGAATGACCCAGAGGTCAGTAACTGACTGCCCTGAGGGGGGATATAGGCAGTTAAGAGTGATGAAACAGAATTTGAGGCTGGGGGATTACCTCAAGGAACAAAACCTGGAATTGCCAATGAGGAGGGACAGGACATACACTAAAGGAACCTGGAAATACAGAAGAGTTAATATATCCCTAAATAAACTCAGTTGAGCACAAAATGTAACAACAAACATATATTATTGTATTACAACACAGTAATGACTACAATTGAGTACAACAGGTCCTGCTGGAGGCCCAGATGGACTAGAGAAAGGTTTCACAGAACTATAGAAGATGTAATGTGGGAGTTAAGTGTTCAAAGCTGAATAAGGACCAAAAGGACCTTAATGGCAGAAAAATATGAAAAGAACATGAAACATTCAGACAAATGCAACATAATTCATATTGCATTTTTCATAAATTCAACATAGTTCAACATAATTAAGGACAGAATAAGTCTGAAAGAGACAGGATACATGGCTGGACAAAAAGACAAAGGCCACAACTATTTTCTCCTCTAATTTAAGAATAAGAGATATTATGAACAAATTAAATGGTTGTCTGCAAATCTTTTCCTTCATAAAACCCACAAACAGGGACCAAAATGGACGCACTGTAGTTTCATCATTTTTTCCTTACTTTGAGGGAGATGCCAAAAAACAACCCAAAAGCTCGCTGCTTTATGGAGATTAACCAACCCTTAGAGAACAAATGCTCCCACAATGTATAAATAAAATTTATGAGCATTATTAGAATCTCCAACATCCAACATTTAAAATTTGCCATGGAAAATTATGCACAACTAAGACTTTTTAAATCTGCAGTCCCCAACCCCTGGACCACAGACTGGTACCATTCTATGGCCTTTTAGGAACTGGGCAGCACAGCAAACAGGGAGCGGCAGGCAAGGGAGCAAAGCTTCATCTGTATTTACAGCTGCTCCCCATCACTTGCATCGCTGTCAAGCTCCACGTTCTGTCAGATAAGTTTAGCAGCATTAGATTCTCATAGGAAAACAAACCCTAATGCAAACAGCACATGCAAGGAATCTAGGTTACTCACTCCTTACGAAAATCTAATGCCTGATGATCTCAGGGGGAAATGTAACGTTCTTGAATCCATTCCCCTATCCCACCCCCATCTGTGGAAAAATAGTCTTCTGTGAAATAAGTCCCTGGTGCCAAAAACGTTGGAGACCACTGTTTTAAACAGATGAACAGGGCTCAAATATAAATGCAGTAGTTGTAGGTTTTTTTGTAACATGCATATATGCAAACATATATGTTGTAACTGTATATAAATAAAAAGTGTTTTGTATTTAAAAAAACAATATTATAAGTGAATGCACAGATAATAAAAACACTGGTACAAACAACTTTTACAAATGATAAATCTTAGAAATTAAACATCACATTGGAAAACATGTCTCACTGGGTACTGTTGGTACATGTGCTCTGTCTCCATTTTTCTTTAGCAGCTGTGATTTAATGGAAAATGCCCTATACCTGGGAACCAAAGCATATATATTCAAGAACTGGCACTAGCACCTACAAACTATTAAGCAAACTGCTTAAGTTTTCTGTTCCTGAGTTTAACTTACAAAATGGAAATCAAACATCTATTACTCATGTGGTTTTATTATGGTTTATATAAAGTACTTTATCTGAAAAAGCTTTGCAAGTCAGAATGAGCTGTAAGAGTTTAGTTACAGACTTTGAAATATTATTAACAGAGAGCTAAAAAGCCTTCAGAAAGCTATCCGCCAAACCCCCACTCCAAAAAATAAAGCACAATAAAAACTGAGATGATAAATGTGTTAGTTTGATAAGTATGTCTCACCACCTCTCTTCATAACCTTACCTTTGAATGAGCAGGCCCTCTTTCATTCAGAAGTTTATACTGGGGTTGGACTCTATTGAAACGGGCTAACTCATTTACCAGACACATTGGAGTTTTCTCTTTTGGGGTTGCCATTTTATCTTGGAGAGCTGTAAATAAAAAGGCTATAAAGTTTTTGTGAAGAATGACTTTACAAAATGGAAGAAAAACTAGTTTTGACTTTTTCTGGCTGCAGTCAGATTGTATATTTGGAATTATTTTCTTGAATTTTGTATTTAAAAACTTCAAATCATCTAATGTCTTCATCATTACAGGCAACATAAATAAGTATCACGCTTTAAACAATAAATTAAGGTAATTTTTTCTGAGTTCCTAAGTTACTTTCTATACAAAAATGATTTATACTTAAAAATTTTTAAATCATATAATTTTTTATTTAATCTTATAAACTTTCTTTTCCTCTCAAAAAATTTTACTAGAAACATGTCTCCCTCAGTCTTACTGCAATAAAACTAAATTTTGTCAACCTTTATTATCCTTCCATTTTAATTTTTTTCCTTCTCATTTTAGGTAGCATGTTAGTAGAAAAAGCTCTACACTTGGAAATTAAGTCTAATTTTAAGTACTAGGTCTTCTAACTACTATTTTTTGCTAATCCTATGCAAATTGAACTTCCTTTTTATGTTTTTTTAAAGAAATTTTTAAAGAAGAAAGAATAATTTAACAAATGCTCATGTACCTAACACCAAGAACTAGTTAACATTTCCCATGTTTGCTTTAACACTTTCTTTAAAAACAAGTAAAAAAACTTCCATTCAAGTTCCCATTATCTCTTCCAGAGTCTACCACTATATAAATTTAAAATATATCCCTCTGGGATATTGTTAAATATATTCATATGCATACGTGCACATTTGTGAAAAAATACATAGTTATGATATACGTGCTTCTGTCTTCACGTAAATAATATTATAATAAACATAAAATCACAATTTACTTTCTTCATTAGGTTTTCAAGAATTTAACTTATATTGATCCAATACATTACTTTTAATTGATGCAGAATTCTATTACAATATCATACCAGTTTTTTCGTCTCCTCCTCTACTGTCAGACATTTGTTCCCAATTCTTTACACTGTTGAGTTAAAATAGGCTGCCAAATTACTCTCAGAATGATTGTATCAAATGACTTTCCCTTGGTACCATTTCTCCTGAAACTTGAAAACATGGGATATGATCAGGTATTTTAATTTTTGATAATCTGATATTTGATAAATGAAATCCCACTATTGTTTTGAGGATGCATTTTCCATTATTTTAATATGCATTTCCAGATTACGTAATGCCAACATCTCCTCTTATGCTACATATCATTTGAGTTTCCTTTTCTGCAAACTGTTTCTGTCATTTTTTTAACTAATTATTTTATGTATTATAGTTATCAATCTTTTCTTTTACAGTTCATGCTTTTTATATCTTATTTAGGAAATCTTTCCCTTTGAAGTCTTAATGATTTTACTTAATCTCGCTAAGCCTTCTATTTCATAAAATGGGGGTAATAAACCTATCCTACTTACTCCCAAAGTTGTGAGGCTAAGATTTTTAAATGTACGGTATAGTTTTCTAAACTATATTATAAATATAAGGAATTATTACAGCACAGATGATGGTTAAGAGCCTGTTTTGGATATCTCTGCCCCCTACTAATATTTATATAACCTTAAGAAAGTACTTAAATATCACTTTCCTACATTGTAAAATAGAGATAACAGTTGTTTTTGGCCACAGTGGTTCACACCCATGATCCTAGTACTCTTGGAGGCAGAGGTGGGAGGAATGCTTAAGGCTGGGAGTTCAAGCCCAACCTTAGCAAGAACAAGACTGTCTCTACAAAAACTAGAAAAATTAGCTGGGCATAATGGTGCACGCCTATAGTCCCAACTACTATACTAGGGAGGCTGAGGCAGGAAGATCACCTGAGCCCTAGAGTTTAAGGTTGCAGTGAACCCCAGTGATTATCCCACTACACTTTAGCCAGGGCAACAAAGTACCCATAAGATCCTGTCTTCAGAAAACAAACAAATCAAAAAAACAAAAAAAATCCACAAAAGTTGTTTTCATCGCTCTTAATGATTATACGGATTGAATATGAAGATATATGATACTATAAACAATGATTAAGAACTCATTACTACTCTCATTATAAATAATTACTTGCTAAAACATACTATCATCAAAGATTAAAAATGATATCATTTTACAACCTTTTTTTCAGAGAGTTTTGGCTAAGTGAAAACATTCTGAGTTAAAATATTCTGTTAGGATAAGTTGATTTTATTCATACAAAAATATTTCTTTAGTATCCTGTGAAAAGTATGTATTTGTTATTTTTTCCAAATAACAAATTATTTATTATAATATTGAATACATTATTATTTGTTATTATAACTCCATAAGTTTGTTTCCACTAAAAATTTCCCAAATATGATATAAATTACATTAAAGATTAAAGATTTCCCATATGTGTGTTAAGGATTAGTCTACCTTTGTTGATATAAAATTTGATTACATATTGACTCAAAACTTTTATGAGAAATACTAGTAAAATGAAGACACTTGTAATAATAGTACCTACAAATCAAAAAAATACATAAATATACTCTATTTTATATATATACACATATATATCATATGTGTCTATACATATACACACACTCTATTTTTATATCTTGATAATATGTCCTGGACTCTCTGAGACTTGGATCTTCAAACTATATTAAAATAATGTAGCTTACAGTTTTCACTGAATGGGCAAAATGTGTCACCAAAGGAGCACGATCTGACAGAAGAAACAGACACATGCAATAAACAAATACAATAAATTACAGCATAAGTGCTATAATAAGGATGTTACAACAATCTGTAAAAATTCCTTAGGCAAAGGGAGTATGGGAAGATAAGTTTTAGAGGTAGTGATTAAACAAGTTAAGGTAAGTAGGAATTCATCAAAGTCAGAAGGGAAGACAAGAAAAAAAAACAACCCTAATTTCTCAAAGGACAAATACAGGAGAAAACACATACTATTGTGGCATGTGCAACTAGATTACTGGCAGAATATAGAAGAGAAAATAGCAGAAAAAACTATGTGGCCCAAATTCACTACAAAACCCCAAAGTTTCCTAAACTAGAACTTAAAGAGTAGCAAACATTTTTAAAATAGCTATATTCCAGGCAGCGCTGTGGCTGCTAAAGTAGTCTACCTCACCTAGCAAACCACAGAAGAATCCATTTCCATCCCCAGTCCCAGAAATTTATTTGGACATAGTTTCTATGTCTCTGTCCTAGCTCTGCTTTCTCTATTCTCCGCTATTGAAGGGAACTCATCCTATCCCCAAGCAGAAGAAAAAGAAAGAAAAAAGTCAAAAGAACAAAGGAACTTTTCATGAGTTCTTGTCTTCTAGGAGAAATGAGACTGTACACAGAGACTTTCTACAGCTGTAACTAAAACAAACCTTTTATCTCCACATTAGAGCTTAACCTCAGGTTGTCCAAGCAAAATCACCAACGAACTAACCCAGGCACCAAACAATCTATTAGGGAAAAATTCTATTCTAAGCTCAATTTCCATATAAATTTTAGAATCTTATGTATTTCCACATACATACACACACACACACACAAAACCCTATGAAGATCAGAGTACATGATCTTTTGAAACTACAGAATAATTTGGTGGAAACCAACATTTTAATAAGAGCTGAGACTTCCAATCCACACACAGGATAGGAAGGTCTGAAATTAAGTTTATGAACTTGCCACTCTACAGTTATATTGGTAGCACTGTACAAACAACTTGGTAAGGTTTCATAACCTTGGTATACATGGGTATCAATGCCTCACAAATGTATGTGTGTTAACATGCAGTGGGTTCTTGCTGAGTGGTGTCCACTACTGTTGCATGTTTTTTGTGCCATTGTGAGAACATTAGAGCTTACATTAGAGCAATGAACAAATATTAAATTTCTTTAAATTTGGCAGGGACAGAAGTGAAACCAGGGACATGTTAGCATAGCAGACCAAGTAAACATTGAAAAAGAGTTGGAAAAATCTTAACTGAAACACTTAGCAAGACAAAGGTGTGGCTCTTGCATCATGACAATGCACTAGTTCACATGACACTGTCTGTGAAGGAGTTTTTAGCCAGTGAACAAATAACTATATTGGAATGCCTTCTCTATTCACCTGATCTGACCCCCAATGACTTTTTTATTTACCAGGAGATACAGGAAATATTAAAGACTTTTTTTTTTTTTTTTTTTTTTTTGCAGTTTTTGGCTGGGGCCAGGTTTGAACCTGCCACCTCCAGTATATGGGGGCGGCACCCTACTCTTTGAGCCACAGGCACCACCCTGAAAAGAAGACATTTTGATGACATTCAGGACTTTGAGGGTAATATAAGAACAGCTTTGATGGCCATTCCAGAAAGAGTTCCAAAAGTGCTTTGAAGGGTGGAGTAGGCACTGGCACTGGTGCATAGTTTCCAATGTGAACTTATTGTTAGACCTTGTACAGTCAATTCTCATGATTAAGATAATATGTCAGCTGAGCTCAGTGGCTCATACCTGTAAACCCAACATTTTGGGAAGCCAAAGCAAGAGAAACACTTGAGGCCAGGCATTCAAGACCAGCGGGGCAACACAATGGGACCTTGTCACTACCAAACATTTAAAAAATAGGCGGCACTGGTAGCTCACTAGGTAGGGTGCCAGCCATATAACACTTCTTTTTATATAGGATCAGAAAAAAACTCAAATAGCCAAGACATTACTCAGAAATAAAAACACACTACCAGACCTGAGACTGTACTATAAATCAATAGTGATCAAAACAGCATGGTCCTGGCCCCAAAACAGAGAGATAGATAAATGGAACAGAATAGAGAACCAAGAGATGAACCCAGCTATATACCGCTATTTGATCTTTGACAAGCCGATTAAAAACATTGAGTGGGGAAAAGATTCCTCATTTAACAAATGGTGCTGGGTGAACTGGCTGGCGACCTGCAGAAGACTGAAACTGGACCCACACCTTTCACCATTAACTAAGATAGACTCTCACTGGAT
>CAUYON010201104.1:0-32289 GCA_963573935.1 Arctocebus calabarensis | reverse complement strand
ACACCTGAGCTGGCGGGTTCGAATCCAGCCCCCGGGTCCGCCAAACAACAATGACGGCTGCAACCAAAAAAAAATGGCCGGGTGTTGTGGCGGGCTACTTGGGAGGCGGAGGCAGGAGACTCGCTTGAGCCCAGGAATTGGAGGTTGCTGTGAGCTGCAATGCCACGGCACTCTATCCAGGGTGACAGCTTGAGGCTCTGTCTCAAAAAAAAAAAAAAAAAAAAAAAAAAGAAGGGTTGGCCAGGATGTGGAGAAATCAGAACCCCTATCCACTGCTAGTGGGAATGTAAAATGGTGCAGGCACTGTGGAAAACAGTCTGACAGTTCCTCAAAATATTAAATTAATATTAAATAGAGATATTTAATATTAAATATAGATATCTAAATATTAAATATAGAATTACTATATGATCCAGCAATCTCACTTCTGGGTATAATGCCAAAAATAATTGAAATCAGGGTCTCGAAAAAAATACTTGCACACCAATGTGCATAGATAGCAGCATTGTTCACAAAATGTGTTCTACACACAATGTAATATTATTAAGCTGTAGGAAGTTCTGGCCTGTTGCAACATGGGTGAACTTTGAAGACATTTTGGTAAATAAGCCTGTTATGAAAGGGAAAATACTATGAGATGCCACTTACATGAGGGCTCTAAAGCTACCTAATTCATAAAGAGAAAAAGTATAGGCTTGGACCCGTACTCAGTGGTTAGGTCGTCAGCCACATACACCGGGGATGGTGGGTTCCAATCCAGCCTGGGCCTGCCAAACAACAATGACAACAACAAAAACAACAACAACAACAACAAATAGCTGACCATTGTGGTGGTAGCCTGTAGTCCCAGCTACTTGGGAGACTGAGGCAAGAGAATCACTTAAGCCCAAGAGTGTGAGTTTACTGTGAGCTGTGACATGGCACTCTACCAAAGGGTGACACAGTTAGACTGTCTCAAAAAAAAAAAAAAAAAGAAAGAAAGAAAGAAAAAGAATTCCAGTATCTAGAAAACCCTTGGTTCTCTTTCCCTCTGTCATTGTATTTTTTATATTTATTTATTTATTTATTTATTTATTTTGAGACAGAGCCTCAAGCTGTCACTCTGGGTAGAGTGCTGTGGCATCACAGCTCACAGCAACCTCCAACTCCTGGGTTCAAGCGAGTCTCCTGCCTCTGCCTCCCAAGTGGCTAGGACTACAGGCACCTGCCACAACGCCGGCCATTTTTTGGTTGCAGCCGTCATTGTTGCTTGTCGGCCCGGGCTGGATTCGAACCCACCAGCTCAGGTATACGTGGCTGGTGCCTTAGCCCATTAAGCCACAGGCGCTGAGCCATTCTTTTATTTTTATTTATTTATTTATTTATTTTCGTTTTGTATTTTTTAATGTATGTTTGATCTTTCTCAACTGTAATCTCTTTGACCTACTCAGAAACCTTCTGCTATGCTGGGAACCCAAGCTCTACTGGAGAAACAAGACCTGTCACTCCGCAGCAGCACCTAACTGGTCTCTCGGACTCTGAGTCCTGCCTGCGCGGGAGACAAATCCTTTTTTTTTTTTTTTGAGACAGAGTCTTCCTGTGTCACCCTGGGTAGAGTGCCATGGTGTCACAGCTCACAGCAACCGCAAACTCTTGGGCTTAAGTAATTCTCTTGCCTCGGCTTCCCAGGAACCTTGGACTACAGGTACCCGCCACAATGCCCAGCTATTTTTTTGTTGCAGTTGTCATGGTTTAGCTGGCCTGGGCCAGGTTGGAATCCACCAGCCTCATTGTATGTGGCTGGCACTGTAACCACTGTGCTATGGGTGTCAAGCCAGGATACAAATCTATTGAGGTGGAAGTGAGAATAAAGAAACTAAGTTTGTGGGTGGTTCCTGTGGCTCAAAGAGTAGAGCACCAGCCCATCCGATATGCCAGAGGAGGTGGGTTCAAACTCCACCCTGGCCAAAAGCTGCAACAACAGCAAGAAACTAAGTTTGTTAAGGAAAGTAAATTTCAGAAACTAGGTTCAGGAGAAAAATCCTCTAATATAGTGGTTCTCAACCTGTGAGTCTTGACCCACAGGAACTGTATTAAAGGGCTATGGCATTAGGAAGGTTGAGAACCACTGCTCTAATAAAATATATTGAATTTGTTGTTGAAAGGCAATCTTTGTTTTCATTGTACAGAATACAAGTTTAATAAAGCTAAAGTAAAATCTATATAAGTTATTGTTAGTCAGTATTCAGATTGTTGTCTTATATTTAATTTTAAAGAAAATTTCCATCTGAAAAGAATTTTTGGAGAGTCTTCTCCACATGTGATGATAAATATTAAACATCACTCTGACATCCCGGCACTCTGGCAGGCCTAGGTGGGTGGTGAAGAGCAGGAGTTTGAGGCCAGCCTGAGCAAGAGTGAGATCCCATCTCTACTAAAAAACAGAAAAAAAACCGTACCTGGGTGTTGTGGTGGATGTGTATAGTCCTAGCCACTCCGAAGCTGAGGCAAGAGGATTCCTTGAGCCTAGGAGTTTGAGGCTGTTGTGAATTATGATGCCATGGCACCCCAGCCTGGGGTAACAGAGTGAGACTCTGGCTCAAAAAAAAATTAAAAAAAAATTATATTGTGGTGGGCGCCTATAGTCCCAGCTACTTGGGAGGCTGAGGCAAGAGAATCACTTAAGCCCAAGAGTCTGAGGTTGCTGTGAGCTGAGATGCCAGGGAATTCTTCCAAGGGCGACAGTGAAACTCTGTCTCAAAAAAAAAAATTATAAATATCATAGTACAACTGTGTATATTATCAGATTTGTTCTATAACTTTCTCCTTTTATATAAACCAGGGGTGGGAACATTTTCATGTTAGAAGCTGTGCTCAAACTTAGCTGTAATCAAATAGGCCAGATTTGAGAAGCTTCAATTAGATGGATATATTTAAAAACGTACACTATCTTGTAAAACTCTACTCTAAACTTAATAATTTCAAAAAGAGAAAACTGTTAACTTTAAAGTTTAGCTAAGCTTTTAATGACTTTGTTGCATCTACTTTTTGTTGGAAAGCATTTGAATATTTGGTTGCATCATAGAAGTTCACAGTTTCAATTGATCCTCAGGCTGGGCTTCAGTCATTTGTGACCTTGAGGGCGTTGTTGCGGGAATGGAGATGGGAGAAAATAGTAGCTTTGCCTCAGGAGCAGATCTCGCTCCTGTAATTATTAAGGGATGCAAGAAACCGGACTACACAACTCTAGATGGTGTGTGGCAAATCACCTTTATTTTGGGCCACCTTATATACACTGGTGGTCATGTACACACTTAATCTATGATCTATAGACTTTTACCATTACCTAACTTCTTCTATCTAAAATTAACTTGTGGAAAAACATTCAGTCTACAAATCAACACAGTACTTTCTGCTTTTACATTCTTCTCAGACATGCGTCAGCTTTTGAACAAAGTATCTAAATAAAGATCACAAAGAGCTACAGGGGGAACTGGTGAATGAAGCCCCTCAAGCACACAGTTAACTCAAAATGGATTTATGGCTTTGTTTCTCTACAGAGCAGAGACCTTTAGGCTCCAGGACATTATGTGCAGACATATGTCACCCTCTGATCCGTTTCCCCAGGGGTGGGGTTGACAACCCCTAACCTCCTGGGCTTAATGGAAGCATACTTTCAGAGTCACTGTTTTTATGGACTTTTACCTACAGAAAAACAGTCTCTGTGTACGCTCATGGGGGGCCTAGTTCTCTTGCTTCTGTATTAGCAGAAGCCATTTTAACCCATTAAAGGCTTGCCTTTGTGTGGCTTATGTAGGGTGGTCTTCTAACCTTACAGGGTGTCTTGATTTGGGTCAGATGGAAAAGCAAGAAACGAATTTTTTTTTTGGCATGTTTCTGGAGGCATGGGTATTCTACCACATTTTTCCATATTTCAGCTGGATCTTTCTTAGCATCAAGCAATGACTTTACAATGTCGTCTATTGAGAGCTCAATCATTACGATCTGTAGTTCTTTAGGTGCTTTGAGTGTGATGATGTCCCAATTCTTAAAGTCAGTGAACCTTTCGTTGTGTTCTCCAATTCGGTCTGTAATAGCTGCCTATTCTTCAAATGATTTGCATGTATCATTATGCTCATCAATGACATTGCTAATTGGGGAAAATGTTCACAGAAATTTCTTTTTGAAGAAGTGTTTTGAAAAAGATAGCTTTTTTCAAAATTCTTGTTTTTTTTTTTGCCACATGTCATATATAGAGTCAGTTTTTTTATTTGTTTGTTTGTTTTTGAGACAGAGTCTCACTATGTTGCCCTCGGTAAAGTGCCATGGTGTCAAAGCTCACAGCAACCTCAAACTCTTGGGCTTAAGTGATTTTCTTGCCTCATCCTCCCAAGTAGCTGGGACTACAGGCACCCACCACAACACCCAGTTATTTTTTTGTTGCAGTTGTCGTTGTTTAGCAGGCCTGGGTTCGGTTTGAACCCACCTGCCTTGGTGTATGTGGCCGATGCCCTAACCATTGAGCATGGGCACAGAGCCTATAGACTTAGTTTTTTTACCTCACAAAGAAATATTCAAGTTATTTTTATTTGACATATCATACTGAAATGCAGCATTACTATAAAAATATTTCAATAATTCACATTGCTGATTCTGTTCTTCATAAAATTTAACTATCTGTTCTCATAGAAAATTTTGGCTAGCAATAGACAACACACTTTAGAAGATATAGTAAATCCACACTAAACACCTCATAGTTCAACTTCAGCATGTTATGGAACCGACAATGCTTGGTTGCATTTGCACAGATGGAGTTATCAATACATATACCTGGTTGCACATGTCACTTAAAGTAGTAGATTTGGCACAGAGATTTTGCTGATGAAGGATACAATGAAAAGAAATAGAGAGTCTGGATCTGTTAATCTTTTCTTATCTGTGCAATAAACCTTTCATATTTTCCTATCAGAGAAGGTGCACCATCTGTAAAGATACTAAATTTACCAAATACGGTCCAGCTTCATGACATTTATCCTAAAATTATTGAAGATATCTCTTCTCCTTGTTCGGTTTGCAGGAATATCCAAATCAAGTAACCCTTTGTTTCAAAGAAAATCTTCTATTATGACCTGAATGAAGTATAAAACCCGCACTGAGTCAGGAGTATCAGTTGATTCATCCAAAGTGATTGAATAATGTATATTTTTATTTGAAGTATTGAATGAAGTTGTTCTGTTAAAGTGTTTCTAATGAAAATAGAAAACTTGGGCCAGGCACGGTGGCTCATGCCTGTAATCCTAGCACTCTGGGAGGCTGAGGTGTGTGGATTGCCTGAGCTCACAGGTTTGAGACCAGTCTGAGCCAGAGTGAGACCTTATCTTTGAAAATAGCCTGTGGTGGGTGCCTTTAGTCCCAGCTACTTGGGAGGCTGAGGCAAGAGAATCACTTAAGCCCAAGAATTTGAGGCTGTGAGTTGTGATGCCACAGTACCCTACCGAGGGTGACAAAGAAAAAAAAAAAAAGCGAAAGAAAGAAAGAAAGAAAGAAAATTGACTCAGCCAAGCATTGTGGTAGGTGCCTCTAGTCCTAGCCACTTGGAAGGCTGAAGAAGGAGGATCACTTGAGCCCAGGAGTTTGAGCTTGCTGTGAGCTACGCTGATGCCACAGCATTCTACCCAGGGTGACAGAGTGAGACTCTGTCTTAACCAAAAAAGAAAGAAAAAATGAAAGGGAGAATTGCTGACAATTAACCTGTCATGTTCAAAATTTCTTTATGGGAAGAATACAGAGGTTGCATTGTGCTACTGTTGCCACGCAGCCAGGTTCACTTGCCCTCTGCCCAGGAGAAAGCCAATATCCAGAGAAAGAGTTTATTATACATAGTGGAATTTTTCAAATACATCTGAGAATTGGGGAGTCAGGTTTTTGTTTGTTTTTTTTTTTTTTTGCTGGGGCTGGGTTTGAACCTGCCACCTCCAGCATATGGGGCCGGTGCCTACTCCTTTGAGCCACAGGAACCGCCTGGGAGTCAGGGTTTTTTTTTTTTTGAGAGAGAGCCTCAAGCTGTCACCCTGAATAGAGTGCTGTGGCATCACAGCTCACAACAACTTCCAATTCCTGGGCTCAAGCGAGTCTCCTGCTTCTGCCTCCCAAGTAGCTGGGACTCCAGGGGCCCGCCACAATGCCCAGCCATTTTCTGATTGCAGCCATCATTGTTGTTTGGTGGGCCCAGGCTAGATTCGAACCCGCCAGCTCAGGTGTACATGGCTGGCGCCTTAGCCCGCTGAGCCACAGGCGCCGAGCCGGGAGTCAGGGTTTTTAAAGACAATTTAGTGGGCAAGGGTTAGGCCCTCAAGGTCTGTTAATTGGCTGGTCTCGGGTAGAACCATCAGTCCTTTGGGGCAGGCTGCCATCTGGGTGAGTCAGCCAGTCCACCAGAATGCATTTCCTTAGATGAAGGGTCCAGGGCCAGCTGACTCAGTTCCTTGGTCTGTGTGGGTCAGCCTATACCATTTAAGAGGGGAAATAGATATAGGTATACAGAGTATAGAATTTTTTGAATATATTGCTTGCTTCTTTTTATTTATTCTAAAATAGTGGCAATATTTTTTTTCTTTTTTTTTTAGTGGCAATATTTTCATAAATTTATCTTTCACTTTTTAATGTAACAGCAGTCAACTTTTTTTTTTTTTGAGAGAGAGTCTTGTTCTACTGCCTAGGCTAGAGTGTAGCAGCATCAGCCTAGCTCACAGCAACCCCAAACTCCTGGGCTAAAGTGATCCTCTTTCTTCAGCCTCCCAAATAGCTGGAACTACAGGCACTTGCTACAATGCCTGGCTGAGTTTTCTTTTTTCTTTTTTTTTGAGACAGAATCTCACTATGTCTCACAGCTCACAGCAACCTCAAACTCTTAGACTTAAGTGATTCTCTTGCCTCAGCTCCCAAGTAGCTAGACTACAGGCTCTGGCCACAATGCTCAGCTATTTCTTTCTTCTTAATTTTTTTTTTTTTTTTGTCATTGTTATTTAGCAGGTCCAGGCTGGGTTCGAACCTGACAGCCCTGGTGCATGTGGCCGGCACCCTAACCATTGAGCTACGGGCACCAAGCCTGAGTTTTCTTTTTTCTTTTCTTCTTTTTTTTTTTTAATGGTTGGGAATTCATTGAGAGTACAAGAAACCATGTTTACACTGGTTGCATTTGTTGGGTAAAGTCCCTCTTACAATCGTGTTTTGATGAGTTTTCTATTTTTAAGACAGACTGGGTCTTACTCTTGCTCAGGCTGGTCTCGAACTCCTGAGCTCAAGCAGTCCACCTGCCTTGGCCTCCCATAGTGCTGGGATTATGAGTGTGAGTCACTGCACCTGGTCCACTTCACCTTATTTTGCCTGCACAATTTCTGAAAGAAGTTCCATTGTAATCCCTACCCTTATTCCTCTGCAGGGAAAGTGTTTTTCCCTTTGGTTTTCTTCAATATTGTCTTATTGTCTTTGGTTTTATTCAGTTTGAGTAGGACAGGCCTAGGTGTGGTTTTAGTTTTGTTTTGCTTTATTTTTTGCCTTGCTTGATGTTCTCTGTTTCCTGGACATATGGTTTGGTGTCTGTCACTAATTTTATGATTTTCTCACCATTCCATCATTTCTTATGCCCCTCATCACCTTGTGCTCCCAGTGTACTTTGACACCATCCTGGGATGGTCTGCTGTGTTGTTGTTCTCCCCATCCTTTTTTCTCCTTGCTTTTCAGCCTAGAAAGTTACCATGGACCTACCTTCACATTCACTGAGTCTGTTCTTTGTTCTGCCAAGGCAGCTGATGAAGCTGTGAAAGTATTCTTCATTTCTGTTAGTGGGATTTCCACCAGTCTTTTAATTCCTTTATACCATTTCCATTTCCTGAGATGACCTGTCCTCTCTTGCATGTTGTCCACTTTTGCCATTAAAGCCAGTGTGTCCTGTGGCTTCTGTTTTGGGTGGCTATGCCTGTCTATTCAGATTTGAGGGACCAGTGTCTCCTGTAGTCTCAATTCTCTGCAGGCCCTAAGAAATCCTGCTGGCTTGCAATCTCCCCAGCTCTTTTTTTTGCTGCAAGGATGAGGATGATGCCAAGCACCTTGCCCATGAGACCTGACATCGCAAGTTTCTCTACTGCCGAATGTTAGAGGCAAGCCCCTAAGGCTTTTTCAGTCTCATCGCAAGTTTCCTCAAGAACCAGGGTAAGAGGTGGTGCCTGTGGCTCAAGGAGTAGGGCGCCGACTCCGTATATGGGAGGTGGTGGGTTCAAACCCTGCACTGACCAAAAACTGCGAAAACAAAACAAAAGAACACAGGGTGAGTGGCAGCAGCCCTCCTCCAACATCCCAGAATTAGGACAAAGGTCACTTTATGTTTACTTTTCATTTCAGAGGCACTATCCATTAGGCAACTTCTGAAATGGCTCCCAGGGTGTCCATACTCAGTTAACCCTCTCCAGGGCGGGCCCTCAGGACTTGCTCCTCAACAGCAGAGCCTGGAAAGAGTGGCCAGAGTAGCTTTGCTTCCTCTCTGATGACCTTGCTGGTCACTCACTTTAGGCTTCTGTGTTGGTTTCCAGTGGCTTCTGTGACAAATTCCCATAATCTAGGTGGCTTGAAATAATAGTTTATTCCTTCATGGTTCTGGAGATCACACCCCTGGAATTAATTTCACTGGGCTGAAATTGAGGTGCTGGCAGGTCTATGCCGCTGTACATGCTGCTGGGGAGTTGGTTCCTTGCTTCTTCCAGCTTCAAATGGCTGCATGCTGCAACAGGCCACTCTGCAAAGCCACATCTTTAGATCTCCCTCTGCAGCACCTTCACATGGGTTGCCCTTCCGTGTGCCATCAATTTTCTTCTTCCTCTTATGAAGAATCCTGATTGTGTTTATGGCCTACCTGGATAATCCAAGGTGGATTAATTTAATCTCATCTGCAAAAATTTTTTTCCATAAAAGGTAACATTCACAGGTTGCTGGGATTAGGATATGACATCTGTGGGGGTTGTTTTCCAGCCTTGCATGGCTTAGCTGGTCTCTTCTGTTTGGAAGAGCAGAGCACCATGTGATGTCTGTCAGTACCTGTGAGGAGTGCTGTCCCGAGTGCTGCGCTGACCTAGGTTTGGATCCCAGCGTTCAAAGGATACAAACCAACTCTGTAGTTGCCACTTCACCCTCTGTGAGATGAGGTCCTGCACCAAGAATTCAATGTTGTATCCACTTAGTGGACTCCTGGAGGATCCCTGAGCTGGGACATGTGCCTTGGCACACTCTGGACAGCAAGAGACTGGCCACCAATTTGCCTAAGTTCTCTCAGCTATGTTTGGGACAAAGGAGGTGTAAGGCGCTCTAATGAGACAGAAGGGAAGGCTATGCTCCTAGTCCAACCTCCAGGAGGAAAAAAATGGAACCTGTTAGGGGCTTTAGAGCTGAGAGGAGGGTGTAACTAGGTAAGAACGCCTACTTTCCTTCTTAGCCCTGCCATAGCTTTCTTCTGTGAGTGTCCTTGTTCCCCCACACTTTCTGGTGCAGCTACTCTAAATAGCACTGAGTTGGGTGGAGGTGCGGGACGCTGGAGGGCCCTGATTCTGTGTCTTATCTGGGAATCTCCTTGTAACCCCGGCCTGCTGGGGCTGCTCTGAGTTAGGCTGTTAATGATCTCTGTGATTTTCCACAAAACTGACAAGGCAGGAAGTAGGAGGCCACGCCACTTGGACCAGGGGGAAGTGGACACAGATGTGAGGAAGCTGGCTCTCCCACACCTGCTCCTTGCAGTGGCTGTTCAAAGCAGGGGTGGGTGAGGGCTTTCTGGTACAGACCTCAAAGGCTTGGAGTTGGTCTTTTCAGCCCTGGAGCTGCACCTGGGGGTGTTTGTGTGTGTGTGAACTTGGCCACAGGGTTGGACAGTCTCCCACCAGAGTCTGTGTTCTGGGCCTTCCCGCAGACCCCTCGCCTGGCCCCACCTGAGAGCGGTCAACCTTCTCTGGGGGTCAGAACTGCCTCTCGGACACCACAAACTTCCCAGTCGGGCTCTGCAGGTCTCCTGGGTCAGAAACGAGCTGGACAGACTCGTCCTGACAGCAAATGGGCGCAGAGGCCCCTGACATCCCCAAGACGCCTTGCCCTCAGGTGACGCGGCAAGGGGACCCAGTCCTCCCTGTCCAAGGCCTCCTCGCCCTTGGTCCGTTTTTCGCTCTCGCGCGCCGCGTCTACAGAAACCCTTTGTCACCGGGATAGCTGGAGACGGTCCACATGGGCATCAGACCTGAGGATGCGATTCGGCCAGGAAGATATTTTCTGACCTCGGCCGGGCAGAGCTGAGCGCTTCGTGGCCGCCCCCACAGCATCGGGGTTCCCGGGCTCTCACTGCCCGGCGCGTTCTAGGACCCAGTGGCGTGGCTCTGCAGCCCAGAGGCGGGCTGGGTTCTGGGCATTGTGACGTCACGAAGGCGGGGCTCCCGGAGCTCGAGCGCACTGACGGATTGACGGGCGGCGCGCGCGCAGGTAAGGGGCGCCCGGACCCCTGGCGCCTTGCGGGGCACGATAACTCTAACCCTATCCCTTCCTGGGGGTTCGTGCAGGGCGGACCCCGGGGGCCCAAGACTCGGACCAGAACACGGGGTCACGCCCGCTCGCTCCAGCCGCGAGTGTCTCATCGGGCCGCGCGCCCCCCTATCCCAGCCAGTCTGCCCCCCACCCCACTGGACTGGACCACACCCTGGCATTAAGGTCCCCCTCCGGGTTCGCCCTCCGGCACTCCTTCCCTCCACCGCCCGCCCTGCGCCGGCTGGCCCTGCCGAAGGTCCCTGTCCAGCTCGGTGGTGCGCCTTGGGCCTCGGGGCTGCGCTCTGTGCCCAGGCCCTGCCTCTGTGCTTCGCGGCCAAGCGCAGGTGCGCCCGGGCCCAGCCCCCAACCGGTCGGACTCGAGTTCTTCACCCTCTTCCCTTCTTGCCAGGCGCCCATGGTGGCGGGTCGCGCATTGGCGGCGGCGGTGTGCGGGAGGCCGTAGTGCGACCTCAGGGGCCGGTGAGAGCCGAAGCTTCAGCCAGGTGCAGGCGGACCTCAGCCGGCGGGCGGGTGGCCCCGGTTCCGGGATGGAAGCGGAAGGCTTGGACTGGCTCCTGGTCCCGCTGCAGCAGCTGGCTTCCTGGGGGGCGGCCGGGGCCATGGTCTTCGGAGGGGTGGTGCCCTACGTCCCACAGTACCGGGACATCCGCAGGACGCAGAACGCCGAGGGTTTCTCCACTCACGTGTGTCTGGTGCTGCTGGTGGCCAATATTTTACGGATCCTCTTCTGGTGAGTTGGGGGCTGGTACCTGGGTGTTCCCGGAAAGATGGCTTTCTCCTTCTGGGGGTCTGGGGGGCCTGGGACGCGCGAGTGCCCACCCTCCTGCGGAGGGGCGCAGTAGAGGGTGCGCTGCCGCGCTGGCCGGGCCCTCCCTTGTGTGGTCTCAGGCGAGTGACAACTTCGTATGAATTTATTTTTCTGAAAATAGTGGTATTGGAGCAGAGAATCTCAAATATATCTACAGATCTGCCTCCTCCTCTAATGTCGGGCGGGCGGGGAGTGAGAGGCCTAGGGGACCAGGTCCCTCCCTCTGGGAGTTTACATTTGCGATGGGAGGTGGGAGAGGAAGCCGGGAAGGGGTGTGGAGGCCGGGACGGCGGCTTGGAAGCTAAGGGCTGGCCGTCCGGTGCGGCATCCGGGAGGTGAGAGGCTGTCCCGTGGTTTTTCTTCCTCATTTTCATAGGAAGTCAGAGGTTCCAGATAACACTTCAGTGGAGAATATTTTTTCTGTCCCTTTCAGGCCAACTTCCTGTTGTTTATTTGCATTTTGCTAACGAAATTGAAGTTAATTTTAACAGTTGTTGAAGGCAGACAATTGGAAGGGCAAATTTTCATAGGAAATAAAAAGAGGTTTAGCTGCATTCTGAGGCCAAAAAAGCTCCAATTTCCCCTTCTTCTGGGTAATCTCAGGGCCATGCAGAGAAGGACTTCAGGAAGCTGGTGTCCAGAGCTCTGCCTTTTTATCTCTGTAAGTTGACCCCCACCAAGGGACAGTGACACACTGGTCAACACACAGAGGTGGTCATCATAAGGAACTTGAAAATTAGGTCAACTTAAGGAGGTGGTCAATTATGGAGGTTCTACTGTAATTAGTTTTTAAATCAACCTTGTGGAGATATGATTTACCTTAAGTAATGTGTGCCATTTTAAGTGTGGAATTTGGTGAATTCGGACAGATATGTCCACTCCGGATTCGTAGGCCCAGAAGTTCTCTTTGCTACTTTGTGTCCTGTCCTAGCCCTGGCCTCCGCAGCTGTTGACTTACTGTGTGCCAGGTCTACCCTACCTGGGATTTTCAGATGGTGGGCTCATGAGAATTTGTCTCCAAGGTGCTGTCTGCAGCAGCTTCCTTGAGTTTGAGTCTTGTCTCTGGCCAGGGGTCCGAGGTGCTCACTTGGAAGGGCCCTTCCTTCCTTCCCCTTTCCCTTTGGCTAAGGTGAGATACCCTAAAGTGGCCTTAATTAAGTGTAAGGTGCATGAGGCAGGTCCTTAAATACAATTGTGTCTAATGCTGTTCACTTCCGTGTGGGGAGCAGGCCAGCCAGCGGGCACCCACCATGTTTGGGCACACGGGGGTTAGGCTGTGAGGGAACCCACTCAGCTTTAGGGCTGTGCAGTAACCTTCCTCTAAATTAATGGAGGAGAACTACCCAAGGTGAGGTTACCATATGGGAAAAGTTCTATTTAGAGGAGTTTCCTCCCCAGTAAGCTTATAGTTCAGAGTTGCTAAAAGAAATGATCTGATGTATACCCAAGTATCTGGTTTGGAGAAGTCAGAAATTAAGCCAGTTCCCTGGTGCTGTCTCAACACTGCCTCTGGATCTCACTGGCATTTGACGCCAACACAGAACCGTGTTCCCATTCCTGATGAAGACAGTGGGCTGGGAGTTCTCTCTTCATCTTGATTTCTTTCCCAGTAAAACACTGGAAGATTATGGGGGGCCTTGAACTTCCCCCACTACTCCTTTCCATAGATGCCACATCAGGAGTAGTCCTAGGTCCCTCACAGCCTCTGTGGCCACTGGGAACATACGAGACCCTGATTCCACAGCACATACCAGGAGACTGTGGTATTCATGCAGGGAGGGCAGAGAGTCTCTGCAGCCCAGGGGTGTGCCTTCCCAGTGCCTCACCCACTGAGGCCCAGCAGGCAGTCTGGGCACCACCCAAAGTCTGGCCCTCTGCTCTTTCTCCTGAACAGCCATTTTATGCAGGGTGCTGCTAGTCAGACCTTAACAAGACTAGATAAGCTAACTTGCTGACATCTGAAGATTATTTTTTCACTTCGAAGGCCTACCAACATAGATAAGTTGAGGAACTAAACTCCATGGTACTAGTCAAAGACCCAGGACACTCTGTATACCCAGTAAAGTATGAACTGACTATAAATTTAGTCTAAAATAAAAATACTTTAACGATATAGCTAACCACTTTAAGATAGGAAGATATTATATAATTTTATAACCTATGAAGGGAAATCTATTTGATATATACCATAATAAATAAAACATTAGTTGGTATTTATTTTTACTATAAAAATAAAAAGTAAGAAAGAGAAAGAAGGGAGAGCAGTTCTTTAAAGACATATCCCGTACTACTCTCCAAAATTGCTGACTTTTCTATAAATAGAAGTGAAACTTTTGGTCTCATTCACTTTTTCACTGATAGGCTTGGATAACAGATGCATTCCTTAGTCTGACAAGAGGGTGAGGCAAGTACCAGCTTATTTCTCTCTCCAGACATTTTTTGCTTATCTGTGGTGTCAGATACACAAAAATTATGCATGGACCCTTTTTTTCTTTCTTTCTTTTTTTTTTGGCCCATCAGCTTTCATGAGTGTCTGTATGGCTCAAGACAACGCCTCTTCCAATGTGCAGTAGAGAAAAAAACGGTTGTACACCCTGCAAGAGCTTCTTGCCCCTCTTGCTGTGCTCCACCCTTACTAGGTTAGCAACCTCTTTCATTTAACAGGTTTTGAGGCTTTCCCATGTGTCAGAGGCTTCAGGGTTTGTGCCTCAGCAGAAGGGATGTGTGGATTGTGTATGCCTGCACACAGGTAAAGGTTGGGAGAGAGCAGAGGGGACGGCAGGATCCAGGTGAGATAGCTGGTGGGTCCACAGTAGGACAGAGCTGCACTTAGGGACTTCAGCACACTTCCAACAGCCCATTCCCTGTGGTCACCGTCCTGCCCATCGAGGATTGGGAGTGCACAGCATGTGAGCAGTTCTATAATCCTGTGTAAACTGGAAAAATTTAGGTAACTTTCATGCTTTTGTTTCTTATCATCCTTGTTATCATTTTGTAAAAGTAGCATTCAGCAGATCACACTCCAGAGATGCTGATGTGCACAATTTGGCATCTGTGGCGTCAGAAGCCAGGAAAGGGGCTGGCTCATGCCGTGCAGATAATGTTTATGTGGAGGATAAGAGAGTGAGGCTGCAGGGCTGGCCTAGCCTCATCATTTCCAGGGAGCTGCAGCTGTGGGACACAGCCTTTGCTGGCTCTTAAGAATGAAAACATTGTATCAGAGATACAGTAACATTTTGCTACTGAGGGTGAGAGATTCAGTGTTGCATATGGTAGTAGATAGATAAATAACTTCCGTTCTACTGGTGTTTTTTCTGCTACTTTAGAAAGCTAAGCCAGGGCACTCTAGCCTGGGCAAGAGGGTGGGACTCTGTCTATAAAAAATAAATAGTAAATAAATAAATAAGGGAAGAAAACTTAAACCAATTAGGTAAGTAAAAAAGATATCTTTCTATTTTATTTATTTTTTCTTTCTATTTTAATTAGCTTTTTTTTTTTTTTTTTTTTGAGACAGAGCCTCAAGCTGTCACCCTGGACAGAGTGCTGTGGCATCACAGCTCACAGCAACCTCCAATTCCTGGGCTCAAGCGAGTCTCTTGCCCACAGGCTCCCGCCACGACGCCCAGACATTTTTTGGTTGCAGCCATCATTGTTGTTTGGAGGGTCTGGGCTGGATTCAAACCCGCCAGCTCAGGTGTACGTGGCTGGCGTCTTAGCCCGTTGAGCCACAGGCACCGAGCCTATTTTAATTTGTTTTTAAACAATTACTTGTAATGTTAAATTTGGTTTCATATTTGTTTAGTCCCTAGTATATCTTTTTTTTTTTGGAGATAGAGCATCATAGCTCACAGCAACCTCAAACTCTTGGGCTCAAGTGATCCTCCTGCTTCAGCCTCTCAAGTAGGTGGGATTACAGGTGTCCACCACAATGCCCAGCTAGTTTTTCTGTTTTTAGTAGAGATGGGGTTCTTGCTCTTGCTCAAGCTGGTCTCAAACTCCTAAGCTCAGGTGATCCACCTGCCTAAGCCTCCCAGAGTGCTAGGATTACCACGCCTGGCCCCTTATACTCATTTTGTAGAAAGCTGTGCTGGTTGAAATTTTGTCTTTTCCTTTATCCTAAAATTGGTTAAACCTTCACCTCTCTTCCTTCTCATTTTGTCTTAAATGGTCTTGTTCTTTACTGCGAGTATTCAGTTTATCTAGATTTGATTTTTTGCTGTGTGGTATGTGAAGAAGCTCAAACCTTAATTTTTTTTTTCTCACATAGTTTCTCTATGAACATTTAAAAAACAGAAGTGGCCTTTTGCACTTGATGGCCCACATCACTCACCCTCACTGCCAGAGGTGCATGGGGGTGAAGTGCTATTGAACAGCAGGGCAGCTCTTCTCTTCTCCAGCATGCCCCAGAAGCAGCGACTTGGCCTCCCGGCCAGTAGAGAAGAACTAAAGGTGACTGGGAGCTGGCTGTGTCCTACAGCAACTGCAGGGTTGCAATTTGCCCTTCACAGGCAAAGAGACTGAGGCCTGGGGACAGTGAGTTGCAGGTGCTGGACCAACACAGCCTATTCTGGCCTGACCTGGAAAGCCCCAGGTCACAGCTGTCTCTTTGCAGGCTAGTGTCCTCTTTCCCTGGTCTGGGAGACATTTCCTCTTCCCTCTCTGCTTCTGAGCCCTCCCCTGTGTGTTTCTCAGACTTCACAGGAAGGCAGCAAGCTCCTGGGTGATGCCTGGGAATATAGCTAGTCTATCTAACCCCAGCCCAACTCTCTGTCCCCACTGGGGCCTGGGCAGCTCTCTTCTCTGCCTTCTGTGGTCTCCTTGCATTTCCATGACCTCAGGCAGCTGCCGTTGAGGTTGAGCTCCCCAAAGACCTGGGAGAGGCTCCTGAACCAGCCGTGTGCTAGCCCAGATGGGACTGGGCCTGGAGAACTGGTGAGCCGCTCCCCTGAGGGGTCGGTCCCTCTTAGCTACCTGTATCCCCACCCACCATTATCTGCGGCTTTTTCCTTATTGTTGTTGGAGCCTTACCTGGAATCTGCTCCCTCCAGCGGCACCTTCCTGTCTGCTGGGCCACAGGGGCTGAGTGCTGTCCAGGGCACGCTTTGAGCTGCCTGAAAGCCACTCTGGTTGGTTAGAATTCACTCTGGCAGTGAGCTATGTTCATGAACTTAGCTTGTTGCATTAGAGGAAATCTGAGGGTCAGTCTTCCACATTTGTGGAACATTTTTCCATGAATCAGCTACAACACCAGGCTATATCCAAGTTTGTGATTTACTGATTTCTCAGCAATCAGTATCTCTGCTGAGCTTGGTAAAAATGTCTTTTGTTGTTTAAATTTCTTGTAGGATTCTGGTTAGTTCCCTCTCATGGTAGGCAGGGTGGGTGGGTGGGCACCAGACCACCCAAAGAGGCAGACAGAGAAGCAGAGGCTACGGGCTTGTTACCTTTCAGTTTCTTGACTGAGGAGGCTGGGACATTAGATGGCTCTGTAGTGTCTCTGAGAGAGATCATATGTGATGACAACTCAAGTTCTGGACATATCCTCATGTCAAATGAGCTCTGCAGGCTGGTTGTGGAGGGATTCAGTTAGGGTAGGGTTGGAGCTTTCAAAGGATGGTGGGGCCTGACCCAGCCCTGGGGGTGGTGACCCTGCAGGCCTGGGGTTCCAGCATCAGGGTGATTCCCTAGGTCCTGCCCTCCCAGAGGCCTGAGGCAGTGTTGGTGAGATGCTCTACTGGCAGAGAAGCAAGAAGCAAGAAGGCCTGGGAGCTTGGGGTGGGAAGGGGTGTCAGGGAGGGAGGGGGCTGTGTCTTTTTTGCCTTTTCTTCTCTGGTGGTGTTTGAGGGTAGAAATTTGGCTTCTGACCCGGTTGCTACTCTGCCTCCTCTGTGGATACCTTGGGATGCTCTGGCCCAGGCACCCTACCTCCAGCCAGAGTGGGAAGGGCCTTGGACACCTGGGCTATAGTGGGGGAGAGGACTCAAGACCCCTTACATCTGGTAGCTGGCCCTGGTGCAGCCAGGTGTGGGGTTCCATGATCTGGCAGGTGGCAGGAGGGAGACTCTGGCACTTGAAAGAGCCCATGTGTTGTGCCGAAGGGTCTTGGGTCAGGCTGTTCCAGTGTTGCTGGCCTCCTCAGCCCAGCCCAGCCCAGCCCATGGTGGTTGGAGTGTGTTGGCCACGTGGTCTTAAAGCCCCCCCCAGCACCCCTCTCCTGGTGGGGCTGCTGATCCCCTGAAGCAGCCTCCCCCTGATGGGGTTTCCCTCCCACGCAGGCTTCCCCCCTCATGGGCTCCCCTGACACAGGCTTCCCCTACGCGGGCTCCCCCCATGCCAGCTCCACCTGATGTAGGTTCCCCCGATGCCTGTTCCCATGGGCTCCCCTAACGTGGGCTCCACTGATTTGGGCTCTGCACTGCAGGTTTGGGAGGCGTTTCGAGTCCCCGCTGCTGTGGCAGAGCGTGGTCATGATTACTACCATGCTGTTGATGCTGAAGCTCTGCACTGAGGTCCGTGTGGCGAACGAGCTGAACATAAAACGTCGCTCCTTTGCAGGTTGGTGATTAATAACTTTCAGACATCAGGGCCCCCCTAAATTGACAAGCAGAGCCTGTGTCAAGTTTACTGGGGAAATGTAAGCCACTTTACATTATATAAATAGCTTTCATTTCACCGAATGTGCTATCTAACTGATAGCATTTCTGTATATTAAATGACTTCCCACATTTGATTGTGAAGCATTTCCAGTGGCGAGGCAGTGATTAGTCTTCACACCACACCCTGGATGGGGACATGCAGTTACAGACCCTGAGTCAGAGCCGGGAGTGCCTCTTTATGGCTCAGCTGGGTCACAGATAGTGTCTGAGAGGGCAGTTTCCTGTCTTGCAGGGTGGCTTTCTTGTGGTACCCTTTTGTTTCACCATCACCCATGGCTGAGTTCATGGATCTTTCTCATATACCCTAGTAGATGGGTGCCCAGTGTTGGGCTGCAGTGGTCCAGGTGACCCTCCATGGAGTCATGTGCAAGATCTGCATGCTCTGTGATCTGGGCAGTGCCAAGCACATGATTAGCGCACACCTGACATGCTTGACATACACCCAACACATGCTTAGCATACACCTAGCACAGGCTTAGCACACATTTGGCAATGCATGACATACCTAGCACACGATTAGCACATGCTTAGCACATACTTGGTATGTGCCACTCCTTGACATTTGTCAGCTTGGAAAATAGAAAATAGTTCTTGCTGTTTTTGCCTTTTCTCTCTCTTTTTCTTTTGATATAGAGTTTCACTTTGTCACCCTGGATAAAGTGCTGTGGCATCATAGCTCACAGCAACCTCAAACTCCTGGGCTCAAGCAATCCTCTTGCCTTAGTCTCCCTAATAGCAGGGACTATAGGTGCCTGCTACAACGCCCGTCTCCTTTTTCTATTTTTAGTAGAGATAGGGTCTCAGCTCTTGCTCAGGCTGGTCTTGAACTCCTTAGCTCAAGCGATCCACCTGCCTCAGCCTCCCAGAGTGCTGGGGTTACAGGCATGAGCCACCATGCCCAGCCTGTTTTTGCCTTCTCTTCTGCAAGTTTCTTCCAATCTGACCTTCTTTGTTTGAACATCATGTAGGATGGCGGGCTTCTTGAATGCGGGAGAGTTAAAGGCTTTCTTGTGTTTTTCTTCTAATTGCTAAATCTTAGATAGCTCTCACTTTAGTGTTGTCTGGAGGGTGGAGAGAGAGCACTGATTTAATCTCAGCTGCTGCTTGGAGAAGCACTTTCCCCAGAGTTTGTTTAGCTTTGGGGCAGCTGTACCTTTGAAATCTTGCTGGGGAGCTGCCCAGACACTTGTCCCAGTCGCTATGTGCTCCCCCTTTGTGAGGGCCCTTCCTCTTTCTTTTCTGTGTCTGTTTTTGGGAGAGTTGAATGTGTGCTAAATCCAGTCTCTGGAAAGGCTACCCTAGCTCTTATGAGTGCCATTTTCAGGGTGAAAGTTGCCATCGACATCTGTTTTCTGGTGTGTTTTGTTCTCACTCCCCTATTAATCGCCAGTTAACTCCCTGTGTATCTGCTCTCTACCCTCCTGTTGAGATTTGGGTTTGAAATTACAGCAGAGATGGTGCCGATCATACTGCTGATCCTACCTAGAAAGCTGGATTTTAAAACTGGTTCAAGTCAGTGCAAGGTGAGGAGCTGTGGCTGTATGTTTCTGCTCAGGTAATGCAGCTTTCTTCTTAGAAGTCTTTGACTCTTCCCCGGGCCCCTTGGAGCCTCAGCCTTTACAACAGTTGCAGTGGAGATTTGGATGCTGAGAGAGTGCCACAGGCCTTGCTTGGCATTTCTATTGCCTTTGGGCTGTAGATTGGAAGCCAGACTTTGTGCCCCTGCTTGACGCTGCTTAGGCTCCCATGTGGTACATGGACATGGGTGCCAGAGATCACAGGTTGTGAGTATGTAGTCAGTGTAGCCCTTAGTGAGTACCAATGCTGTGATGTTTTGGGAGTGCAGGAACGCCTTCCAGGACTGGTACACACCTTGCTTCATTGGGACATCAGCCTGCCAGGGTGGGTGTAGGTAAGCAAGGGCAGGACTTGCTTTCCTCCAGCATCCTCACCCGAGGAGCATTTCAGGTAAGAAAGAGAGTGGGATGGGGAATTCCTAATGTTCTGAGTATGTTCTTCCAAAGAAGTATCTCTGTTCTGGTTAACTAAGATCTAGCTAGGGCTGGAGCCTGAATGTGGTGGGCAGAAAACCAGTCCTACGATGTCCACACCCTGATCCCGGAATCCGTGACACGTTGTCTCACATGGCAAACTGATGCTTCAGATATGATTATGGCAGGGACCTTGAGATGGGGAGATGGTCTTGGTTATCTATGTAGGCCTAATCTAATTACAAGCATCCTCAAAAGTGGAAACACCAGTCAGAGGGACTTGGCCCAAGATGCACTTGGTTCTCTGAAGATGGTGCAGGACTCTGGGAGCTGGGCTAGCTGTGGCTTCACAGCCAGCAAGGAATCCTCTTGCCTCAGACTTAGCCCCAACACCAGGAGGAACTGAGTTCTGCCAGCAGCTGAAATGATTTTGGTCTATTAGACCCATGTGGGACTTCCAGCCTCCAAAGCTGTAAATCACTGTTGTTACTGCTACCACGACCCTAGGAGCCCTTTTCTGTCCCCTTTTCTTCCAGACGTGAAATATTGGGAAACAGATGACCTGAGGCTGTAGTTCCTTGGGGAGCAAGCTGGTGGGGCTGTGGAAACTCTAGCCAGGGCTTCCCACCCCCAGCCAGCCCTGCTTCTCTGTGCAGTGCGTTCCAGTGGGCCCCCCAGGACCCCAAGTAGGAAATCGAAACTATGTAGACTGGCATGTAGTTACATTGCTCACACTTGGAGTACTCTTAACTTTTGGGTCCAAGTTGGAGTCATATGTTTATGTTTGGCTAAGAGACAGGTCCAGGTGTTCCTAAGAGAGGCCTTAATGAAATGCGTGGGTTCATTTCTTCTCATCTGCTGAAGCGCAGGGAGAGTTATGAAGAAAACCAGAAAGCTCAGGCCAAGTCCTGGTTTATCTGAGGCTGCAGGGACCCCATAGCTGCAGAGGGAGGTGGCACTGGGAGGGATATTTCACAACCTAAAGAAATAGAAGTGGCACTATTTTCCAGCTCTCTCTTAACAGGGATTTTTACATTTGGAAGGTCACCAATTCAATTTGAAAGTTAAAAGTAAAAAGGCATATAGGGTGTTAAAGAAGAAAGGGCAGGTTATTTACAAAACTACCCTGTGGTTGGTTGTCTGGTCTTGAAGAGCTAGCTATGTGTGCTTGTGTGGACGTTAGAGGGAGATAGAGGGATATGAAGTGAGCGTGAGGGAGCCCCCGTCCACATTCGAGTGGCCACCTGGGCATTTGGCTCTCTAGGTCTTTTTTTTTTCTTCAGTCTCCAATCACAAAGTTGGTATAATTTTCAAAATTAGCATCAGACTAAAAAATCCACCTCATGGCTTGGTGCCTGTGGCTCAAGTGGCTAAGGCACCAGCCACATACACCTGAGCAGGCAGGTTCAAATTCAGCCCGAGCCTGCCAAACAACAATGACGGTTGCAACCAAAAAATAGCTGAGTGTTGTGGCAGGTGCCTATAGTCCCAGCTACTTGGGAGGCAGAGGCAGGAGAATCGCTTGACCCCAGAAGTTGGAGGTTGCTGTGAGCTGTAATGCCATAGCAATACTCAGGGCGATAGCTCTGTCTCAAAAAAAAAAAAAAAAAAAATCCAACTCATTCCACACAGACATTTTCCAGTACCCTTGCTTATGTGGAAGGAGGTCAGAGTCGCTGGAGGGGAGTGCCTGGCACATCCCTTGAAGGTGGGCTGGCAGGCACATGGTCACCACCTCTGCCGGAGCAGGGCCTCTCCTGCAGCCATGTGCTAGCCTGGCCTGGGGAGCAACTGCCTGCCTGTGTGAAACCTTTCACTCTTTATTACATAGAGAGGTCTAGGGAAGCATAAGGCTGATGGGCCTGGCCTATCCATCCCCTTCCTATGGTTTCTGAAGCAAATCACAGCCATAGTTTTATTTGTGAATAGTTCAAAATGTGTCTCTAAAGGATTATGGAGTCCTAATCCTAAGCACAAGCACAACACCCTTCATCTGTAGGAAAATGAAGCCCCTCATACCCTTCTGGGCTATGTCTCCTTTGTTCCTTATTTATTTATTTATTTAGAGTCAGAGTTTCACTGTGTTGCCAGGCTAGAGTACTGTGGCATCATCATAGCTCACAGCAACCTCAAACTCCTGGGCTCAAGTGATCCTTCTGCCTCAGCCTTCTATGTACCTGGGACCACAGGTTCCTGCCACAACATCTGGCTAGTTTTCTATTTTTAAGTAGAGATGGGTTCTCACTATTGCTTAGGCTGGTCTCAAACTCCTGAGCTAAAGTGATCCACACGCTCAGCCTCCCAGAGTGCTAGGATTACAGGGTGAGCTATTGCACCCGACAAAATTAAGTCTTTTAAAATCTCAAAGTTCTGCCTTCAGTCCCCTCTACTCGGGCCGTCTGCTGAATGGCTTGTGGGTGTTGTGCACCTGCCTGCCCACCCAGGGCACAGTGGGAACAGGAACCACCTACCTGGGTTTCTGAGTGCCCTGTGGCAGCTCTTTGTGTCCTTGGTTCTTCCTGAAGAGCAGTGTTTTTCAACCCTTTTTATCTATGGCACAATTAAATTATGTTTGTTTTTAAAAAAAGTAAAAAAGAGAATATACTTACTATGCTTTGAACTTCATTCAGAAACAATTTATCTTTAAAATTTTTCATGGACACCTAAGATCCTCTCACAGCACACCAGTTGACAATCCCCGCTGTAGAAGAGCATTTTTTTTTTTTTTTGTAGAGACAGAGTTTTACTCTATGGCCCTCGATAGAGCCATGGCGTCACACAGCTCACAGCAACCTCTATCTCTGTAGAAGAGCATTTTAACAAGATAATTGGACCCAGAGGCCTGATGAGGTCCAGGTCTGGCTCTTTTTGTCTTTCATAGGACTCATGTTCTTCCTCGCTAGCTGGCTGCCCTTGTGCCTAGGCCAAGGGCCCCAGAACTGTTAGTTGATCACTTCTGTGATGACCGTATGGTGTCAGTTACAAAGCAGAGTCTCCCTGTTTATTTACCAGTGTGCAGAGCTGATTCCCTCTAGCATCCTGCCATGAATGGCCACATGTGGTTTTGTGTTATTCTGAAGGCATTGGAACGTGTTTGCTGTGTTTTTCTTTTTTCTTTTTTTTTTTTTTTAAGACAGAACCTCAAGCTGTCACCCTGGATAGAATGCTGTGACATCACAGCTCACAGCAACCTCCAATTCCTGGGCTCAAGCGAGTCTCCTGCCTCTGCCTCCCAAGTAGCTGGGACTACAGGTGCTCGCCACAATGCCCGGCCATTTTTTGGTTGCACCCGTCATTGTTCTTTGGCGGGCCCGGCCTGGATTCAAACCCGCCAGCTCAGGTATACGTGACTGGCGCCTTAGCCCATTGAGCCACAGGCGCCGAGCCATTTGCTGTGTTTTTCTTGATAGTCATGTTATACCTGGTGAAGCCTCTCTCAGGCCAGGGGGATCTGCAGGGCTGGGAACCTTCTGGCCTAGCATGGGAGCCTCTCAGTCCCCTTCTTTGATTTTGGCCTCTCCTGCCCTGGATCTAGAATCGATCATTTCTCTAAGGACCTCTGCTGCAGGCCCCTGAAGAGAGGTTTACATCAGGAAGGCCCCCTTGCTGCAGGGAGAGGATGTTGGCTGCAGGACTGGGGTGGAGGTGGGGGGTGGGGGGTGGCGAAGGCACAGTTACTGAGGCCCAGGCAAAATCCCAGGAGCCTTCATGCTTGGAGCAGTACACCAGGTTGACAGGTGGGAGGGCAAACCCCCAGGCAAAGCTGAGTGGGAAGAACACCCACGCAGGGAGTATTTCACCTCACCAAGTGTTCTCAGCTCCACCCACTGAAAAAGCCACAGAAACACTTGCCAACTCAGCTCTCATCTGAGGCAGTCCATGGTCTCAAATACCATGTCCCAGGTACCTCTGCTGTTCCCTCCTGCTGGCCTTTTGGGGGACCCTAACTCACCTCTGTCTCTTCTTCCAGTTTCTGTGGCTGCTCTAGTAGTTGCCCTGCAACTTAGGACTTGGAAGGACAGTATTTATATTGTCATGAGAGTTTGGCAAGGATAGCCGGTCTCTGCTGGACCCAGCAGCAGCTGGGGCTGAGACCCTGGAGCTCCCTCGCTTGCCAGCTATATGTGCTTCCCTCTGCCTTGTCTCTCATTCATTCTCTCTGTCTCCTTTTCTCCCTCTCTTTCTTTCTCTCTCTTTCCCCTTCTCCCCTCTTACCTTCATAGGACTGGCGCTGCCCATCAGCAGGGCCCTCACCTTAGTTCTCGTGTGAGCACCCAGACATGGCCCCTCATGTGGCCTGGGCTTCCTCAGAACATGGTGGCTGGGTCCCAGCATGAGCTTCCTAAGAGAGGAGCAGGTGGACTCTGTGTCTTTTCTATGACCTAGTCTGCGAACTATAATGGTCACAAGCTATAATCAAGAGGGAAGCTGTTGACAACACCTCCTGATGGGAGTGTCAAGGATCTGAGAAAAGGGGAACATTGCTGACACTCTGTATGCCTGGTCCCAGTGGTGTGCAGTGCAGATTTGTAGATAGGGGCTTGTTGAAAACATTGCTGCCTGGTCTCTGGGCTTCAGGGTTCTGTCCCCTGCCATCTGTCCCCTGTCCCCCTGCACTGTGAGCAGGCAGCCTGAGGCTGTGCCCAGGAAGAGTTTGGTGTACGATCTGCCTCTGTGGCAGGCACCACATCTTTGTCTCCAGCCTTCAGGTTGCTGCTTCCCACCACCATCTAGCTCCCAACAGCTATGCTCTTTCCTATTCCTGGGCTTCTGCTCAGGCCAGACCTTGACCAGAACATCCTCGCACATGCTTCATCTTCTGCTTCTCAGTGTCTCTGAGCTCAAGAACAGCTTGTTTGTGGCTGAAGTATATCTGTCCTCCCACACTGTTCCTTCTTTCCCCTCAGAAGAGGTGCTAGTGGATCCAGAAATTGGTCCAGAGAGCAAAGCCAGAGCAGGGAGGAGTGGCTCAACGTAGCAGGTGGTTCTGGGGTCGGGGGAAGGCTGCCCGAACCTCAGATTTGATGGAAATATCCCAACTTTACTCCTACCTAAGCAGCCTCTTGGGAGCGTCTGCCCTGTGAGTGAGCAACACAGATTCCAGGGGGCAGAGATCTTTCTAGTATTTGCTTTTTAGTTGTTTATTTTCAAAATGTTTACGCGCCCCTCTGCATCTGCCTCTCATGTGCTGAGGCACCTGGAGGACGTTCTATCCTCAGGGCCTGCTGTCCACCGGTTGGGAGGTTAGGTCAGAATGGAATCTTTTATTCTGGGCAGTCTGGCTGGGGCAGGCATGCTCAGTGGAGGATGCGCTCGTTTCTGGGAGACTCCTGCTGGGCTTGGCCCTCACTTGGCATCTGTCTGTTGTCTCTGCCGCGTGCTTGTCAGATGCACATACCGAACCAGGGTTCTGTCACAGCACACATTTGTGGGGTGTGCCCTGAAAACAGCTTCATCAAGCAGCTCTCTAAAGAGTTCTGAGCATGGGCCACGTGCATTACAGGGAAAGGCTGTGTACAGATGCATGTGTGGGGAGAGGAGGAGGGTAGTGTCTGTCACATCGCTTTCTGTCAGCATAGTGCACAGTGGGCTTTGTCCTCCTTGACCCGAGCAATTAAATAAGAATGTGGTAACTTTAATTTTTGACTTAATTTCTCCCTTCTCCTCATTCACTTTTATGATATTGGAAGAGTTTTGGAGACAAATAGCTCACAAAGTGAATTTTCTACTGCTTAGAAACCAAAATCTTGTGGTATTTCTGTTTCAATTTTTTTTTTTTTTTTAAGAAATGCAAAAAGGGCTGGGAAACCCAGGTGTTTACTCTGTTAAAACCAGTGTGTTTCTGTCTTTTCCCCCTCCCTGTTTCTTTCTCTCTTTTTGGAAACTGTAGCTGCAGATAGTAAGGATGAAGAAACCAAAGTGCCCCCTGGGCGGTCCTACCTGGGTATGTACTGAGCTGCATGACGTTGCCCAGGCCACTCACACACTTTTCTGCAGCTGTGCTGCTCCGTTGTCACCGTTGTCTGTGCACCCTTGTGACTGTGCATGTGGGTCCTTTTATTAATACTGAGTATGGCAATGTCCCCAGCAAACTAACCAACCCCCAGCTCTGCTATTTTCAAGTGAGAAGTTCTTAGAAGTTTGTCCTTGTGTGTATGTGTGTGAGAGAGAGAGAGAGGAGGGAAGGAAGGAGCAACTTTCAGATTACAAGTTTCGGATTTCCTTTGTTAAATTTATTCCAAAGTATTTTATTTTTTTTTTGACAGTCATAAATAGAATTGTCTTAATTTCATTGCTACTTTGTAGAAATAAAATCGTTCCATATTGGCCTTGTATTGTTCAAGTTTGCTGAACACATTTGTTAGTTCGAATAGCTGTTTAGTAGATTCCTTAGGATATTTATACATTATTCTGTCATCTGCAAATATAGTTTTACTTCTTCCTTTCCAAATTAATTCCTTTTTATTTTTTTTTGTTACCTAATTACCATGGTTAGAAGTAGAGAGAATAGATATGGAGATGCTTGTCTTGTTCCTGATTTTTGTGAGACAGTGTTAAGTCTTTCACCATTAAGTACGATGTTAGTTATGGATTTTTTATAGTTGCCTCTTATTAGGTTAATGGAGTTCCCTTCTATTCCTACTAGGTTGAGTGTTTTTATCATGAAGGAATATTAGAATTTACCATATACTTTTCTGTGTCTATTGAGATGATCATGTTTTGATTTTTGTATGTTGAACCAACCTTGCAGTCTTATAATTGAATCCTATTTAATCACAATGGTATATCGTACTTTTTATCTGTTGCTGGATTCTGTTTGTTAGTGTTATGTTGTGGATTTTTTTTGTCAATATTTGAATAATGATTCAATCATGTCAATCATTTGAGATAATGATTTGTAGTTTTCTTGTGATTACTTTGTCTAGTGTTAGTATTAGGATAATAGTGGTCTTATAAAAAAGTTGGGAAGTGTTCCCTCCTTTTCTAATTTTTTTGGGGGAAGGGGAAGGATTGATATTAATTCTTCTTTAAATATTTTGTAGAATTATCCTATGAACTATCTGGGCCTGGGATTTTCTTTGGGAAAGTTTTAAAATTACTAATTCTAGACTTGGCTCCCATATCTCAGTGGTTAGGGCACTGGCCACATACACTGGGGCTGGTGAGTTTGAACCTGGCCTGAGCCTGCTATATGACAATAACAACTACAACTACAACAACAACAAAATAGCTGGGCATTGTGGCAGACACCTGTAGTCTCAGCTACTTTGGGAGGCTAAGGCAGGAGAATTGTTTAAGCCCAAGAATTTGAGATTGCTGTGAGCTGTGATGCCACGGTACTCTACCAAGGGGTGACATAGTGAGACTTTGTCTCAAAAAAAAAAAAAAAAATTGCTAATTCTCATTCTGTCTCTAGTTATAAATCTACTAAGATTTTCTGTTTCCTGAGTTAGTTTTGGTTGGTTGTCTGTTTTGGAATCTGTTTATTTCACCTAATTTCACTTATCTAATTTATTGTCATATAGATTTTGTTGTTATTCCCTTGTAATCCCTTTTATTTCTGTGAAGTCATAAGTAACAGTCCTCTTTCCTTCCCGACATCAGGATTTTGAGTCCCCTCTGTACCTTTACTGCTAAACTCTAGATAAAGACTTACCAATTTTATTGTTCTTAACTAAAGAACCAACTTGTGGTTTTGTTGATTTTCTTTATTTTTCTTCTCTAACTTATTTAATTTCACTCTAATATTTCTTTCCTCCTGCCTGCTTTGGGTTTAGTTTGGTCTTTTCCTAGCTTCTTAAAAGTGTAAGGTTAAGTTACTGACTTGAGATTTTTTTCCCCTTCCTTTTTAACATAGGCACTAATAACCATAACTTCTCTCTGCATCTTATAGTTTTGGTATGTTATATTTTTGTTATCATCCAGTTGAAAGTATATTCTAATTTTCTTTGAGATTTCTTTGAAATACTCATTCCTAAGTGTTTATGTATGAGTGTGTTAACTATTGCATATTTGCAAATATCTCAAATTTCTTTCTATTATTGATTTCTAATTTATTCCTATTGTGATTGTAGAACATACTTTGTATGATTCTAGTACTTTTAAATTGCATCTTGTCTTATGGCCTTGCATATGGTCAGTCCTAGAGAATATTCCATGTGCATATGAAAAGAACATGTAATTTTGCTGCTGAGCAGAGGTGGAGGGCTGCCTGTCAGGTCTAGGTGGTTTGGGGTGTTGTGTTCCCTTATTGTCCTTCTGCCTAGTTGTTACATCCATTAATAAAAGTGAGTGTTGAAGTTTCCAGCTATTTTTGAATTATCTTTTTCTCTTTTCACTTGTTAGTTTTGACTTAATGTATTTTGAGGCACTGTTGTTAGGGGCATATGTGTTTATAGTTGTTGTATCTTCCTGACATATTGACCCTTTCATCATTATAATATGAAAGGGTCTCTATTTATTTCCAGTAATATTTTTTGTTTTTAACTCTACCTTTTTTGAGACAGGGTCTTGCTGTTTTGCCTAGGCTTTGGTGCAGTGGCTCACAGCAACTTCAAATTCCCGGGCTCAAGCAATTGAGCTATTATGATGGCTCACAGCAACCTCAAACTCCTGGGCTCAAGTCATCCTCCTGCCTCAGCCTCCCAAGTGGCTGGTATTACCAGGCATGTAATCAGGTATTAGCCTGGCTAATTTCTTAGTTTTTTGTAGGTCTAGTTTTTTTTTTTTGTTTTTTTTTGTTTTAGTTTTCGGGGTCTTGCTATGTTGCTTAGGCTGATCTCAAACTCCTGTGGTCAAGCAATCTTGTCACCTCGGCTTCCCAATGTGCTAGGATTATAGACGTGAGCCACTATGCCTGTCCAAGGTCCACTTTTTCTGATACTAGTATCAGCTTTCTTATAGTTGTTATTTGAATAGTATATCTTTTTTTATTCTTTTACTTTTAACTTTTTTGCATCTTTGAATCTAAAGTGTCTTTTGTAGAGAGCATATGGTGGGTATTTAAAAAAATTCATTTTGGCACTTCTTCCCTTTGACTTATTTCATTCCCATTAATGTTATGATATGTTTGGATTTATATCTGCACTTTACTTTTTGTTTTCTAGTCTTGTGTCTTTCCCCCCCAATCGTTGTTCCTGTATATCTTTCTTTCATATTAAATGAATATTTTCTAGTGTAACATTTTAATTTCTTTAATAATTTTTTACCTATTTTTAAAAATTATTTTCTTAGTAGTTACCCTAAGGATTACAATATGCATTTTAACAGACTCTAATTCAATTTTATACTAACTTAATTCCTTTTTATGGTATGATTACTATACATATTATGTCTACATATGTTACAAATCTAATATATTTTTCTAATTGTTCCTTTGTATGAATTTTATGTCTTTCAAAGAAATTGAGAGAAGCAAGGAGAAGAAACATATTATTTACAGAGTTATTATTTTAACTTTCTTATTCGCTATTTCTGATTCTCTTCAAATTCTTTGAATTTGCATTACCATTTGCTGTCATTTCCTTATTCAGACATAGTTTTGATCCTACCCATCTCATTTATGTGTTATTGTCAAATATTTTACATTACTATATATTAAAGGCCCTCCAAATAATACAATACATATTGTTTTATACAGTTACTTTTTAACTCAATTAAAAGAGAAAAAGAGAAGAAATGTTCACTTATATTTGCTTTTATAATAATCTACATAATTACCTTTACCTACACTCTTTGTTTTTCATGTGGATTTGAATTATGTCTAATGTCATGTACTTTCAGCATGAAGAATTAAGTGTTTTCTGTAAGGTAGGTTTGCTAGCAACACATTCTCCCAATTCTTGTTTATCTGAGAATATCATTATTCCCCCCCATCCCTGCCATTAAAAAAAAGTTTTGCTAGATGTAAGAATCTTGGTTGACAGTTTTTTTTCTTTTCAGCACTTTGAATATGTTATTCCACTGCCTTCTGGACTCCATTGTTACTGATGAGAAGTCAGCTGTTAATCTTATTGGGGTTTCCTTGTAAGTGATATATTATTTTTCTCTTGCTGCTTTCAAGATTTTTGTCTTTTTTTTTTTTTTTTGGCATTGAACATTTAGACTGTGATATGTCAAGGTATAGATCTCTATTTTTCATCCTTGGAGTTTGTCAAGCTTCTTGGGTATATAGATCAATATTTTCATCATATTTGGGAAGTTTTCTGTTATAATTTCATTGAATAGTTTTCTTACCCCTTTCTCTATTTTCCTACAGTGCACCTGTCATACATATGCTCCTGCACCTAATGTTGTTCCATGTTCCTCTGAGGCTCTGTTCATTTTTCATAGTTCTATTTTTTCTTTGCTCTTCAGGTTGCATAATCTTTCTTGATCTTTCTTTAAGTTCACTGATTCTCCTGCCAACTGAAATCTATTGTTAAACCCTTGTACTGGGCTTTCTTTTTATTTTTATTTCAGTTGTACTTCACAAATCCAGAATTTCCTTTTGGCTGTCTTTAATAATTTCTCTCTCTTTATTGATATTCTCTATTTGGTAAAATGTTATATTTTTAATTCTTTATGCATGTTTTCTTTAGTTTCTTTGAATACATTTATAATAACTATTTTTGAAGTCTTTTTCTACTAAGTACAACATCTGTGCCTCTTCGAAAGCAGTTTGTTTCCTGTTATTTTCCTCATCATATATGGACTATGTTTTCCTGTTTCTTTGTGTATTCAATTTTTTGTTGTTGTTGTTGCAAACTGACATTTTAGGTAAAATATAGTAGCAATTATAAATACCAATCTTCCACTTGGGGGGAAGGTGGCTTATTTTTTGCCTTTTTTTTTTTTTTTTTTTTTTTGCTCATCATTTATCTGGATTAGTGTCATCTCTGAGGCAGGCATGGTGATGACCCTGCTTGCTTTGGCTCTTCCTGATCCCTGGGGCAGGATCTGGTAATGTTCTGGGGTATGTTGGAGGGTAATGCCCAGCCAGGTTGGGGTGGGGGCAAGTCTGCTGGTTGCTGTCCCCCTGGAAGGTTGTCCCTTAAGCTGCTCTTGGAGCTGTATCTTCCTCTTCATTGCTAACCATACAGATCTCTGTTGTGTTTGTCAGTGTCCATAAGCTCCAACTTGCCCATGCCCTGTTCTCATAGTTACCCCCTTATGGAGGCTATGGAGCTGTCTGTTCTTGTACCCCCACCCTGACTGAGACCTCTGAGCCCCTCCTCTGGAGCTGTTGGCATGGGTAACAGTCAGCCTCATGGACGACTCCCCTCCTGAGTTGCCCCACTTTGGTGTGGCACCTTTAGCCTGTGAGCAGCTGAGGCAGGAACTGCAGAGCCTAGGCTGGACACCCTAGCCCATGCTGTGAGTGAAGGCTGGGGGTGGATGGGAGAGGGAAGCTGAGCAGGCAGTGAGAAGTGTTGGCACTTGCTGCTCCTGGAGAAGTCATGCCCTGTTGGCACTGTGTGTGGGCCCTCTTCTTGGCTCACATGTGCCACAGGTTCACTGTTCTTACTGCTGTTGTTAGATTTTTTTTGGTAAATGTTTCCCTGTTTGCTGTATATCTTTATGACATATTCCAGAGACTATTTATTTATATTTTAGAGACAGGGTCTTGCTCTCTCATCCAGGCTGGACTGCAGCTTTGAACCCTTGGCCTAAATGATCCTTCTGATGTTCCAGGACTATAGGCACATGCCAGCACACCCACATAATTTAAATATTTTTTTAAAGATGGGGTTCAGGTTAGTCCCAAACTCTGACCTCAAGTGGTCCTCCTGCCTCGACCTCCCAAAGCATGGAGATTACAGATCTAAGCCACCATGCACAGCTAATTTAAACATTTTTTAGAGATGGGGTCCAGGTTGGTCTCAAACTCTAGCCTCAAGTGCTCCTCCTACCTCTGCCTCCCAAAGTACTAGGATTATAGGCCAAAGCCACCATGCTTGGTCTCAGAGACTTTTAATGGCTACTTGTGTACAGTTCACCAATTACTGTGGTTTTACTGGAAAGGCACCTGTTGAGACCCTCACATCACTCATGCCCTGGAAGTACCTGTCCCCTCTGCTGTTTCTGACCCACTAGAACGGCTGTCATGGCTATGGTAGTGAGGGAGGGCCACAGTTCATGGGCTCCGTTGTTCTGGTGCTGAAAGGGCCCGTGTGACGCTATTTTCTTAACAGACTCCATTTTACAGGTTGCTGTGTAATTTGCAGTGTAAATGTTAGTTTTGTAACTTGACTCCTGGCTCCAGTTCCCCTGACCACCCCCACCGGTCTATCAGTACTGG